>CM041793.1:23986923-24236923 GCA_023376895.1 Aspiorhynchus laticeps | reverse complement strand
AGCAGTGGATTTGCAGTGGTACTTGCCAGCATCTGCCTGTGGACCACCACACTGCACAGCTGTGACCAGACCATCCGTCCGTCCCCAGAGAGACATATCCCATGGGCTTGCTTACACCATTTATGCACACACACATTTTGTCCTTCTTTGCTGTCCAGGAATTACACAGGATTTAATGTAATTAGAGGACTGACAAAGGCAAACTTTACGCTTATTACTCAGCGCTTGCCCCTGGAGAAAGACAGCACTCACATGGTATTTGGCCAATATCTAAAGACAAAACCTAAATCCTCTCATTTCAATTAACTTTCAATTTGTTTACAGTTAAAAAAACATACACTGAGAGTCGAATTAATACACAGGTGTGTCATACTGTCCATTTACTTGCATAAATCCACACATATCAGTGCTTATATCTATCTCTGAATCTCAGAAATACACAATCACTAGTATACAGTTTATAGTCTACAAAGACAAAAATGTGGAAAGCACACTTATCAGGTTTCCTTAGACAAATCTCATGCATTCAGACACCCTTAGACAAACCACACTCAAAATAACTGTGTGGGAGGGTCGAGGTCTGACGTTCATCAGTTCAGTTTCAACCAGAAGCCAGACTCAAGCTGTGTCCATTTTTCCCACAGTGTTTTGGAGGGCAGTGAGAGAAATCAGCTTGGAAACTTCCCCACCCCATTTCTCCTCTTCTGGCATCCAATCAGTCCCTTTCCTCACTGCCCTCAGCAGCAGAAACAATCACTGGACGTTTGTTTTACATTTACGGTACAACCAGATGTGCCAAACCAGCACTTTTTGGAACATTTGCAAATTTAGCGTGCCGGATAATCAAAAAAAAACACGAATGCCACCTCTAAAAACAGCTGTGGAATGTGTCGGATGAGCGTGTCCATGTGTACCGTTACTAAAATTAAGGAACTGGTGCATATTGTACTTTTCTAACCAAATATAAACCATCTGTCAAACAACACAACGCAAGTAATCTCCATCACTAAAATATGTAATTTAGCAAAAACACTGTCAATAATTCTAGGATTACAGTTCTAAAATAATCCATAATACCTGCCAGCATGCTACAGTTAGAGAAACCATAAAATATGCTTGAAAACCCAGTTCATAATTAAACACACTACAGAGTTTTTGAAGAACATTGTTAAAGCAGAGATTTGCATTATATATATTTCCATTAATTAAAGTTGGCTAATATGTGTAATAAATCACAAGCTATTTACTTTCGTAATGACACACCTGAATGAAACAGGATATTCAAAAAGTAGGTTGGGACTTGATTTTATTCATCAGACATTGACTAGATCACTCTATGGAGGCTTTTTGACTGGGACATGGAGACTGAAGGGCAAGTTCACTCACACAAGCATCTTGATGCATCTTAATAGTAACGTTCCTTTTTACATTTTAAATAAAAGAGTGGTTTATGGGCTTGAAACGAACCTGGCTGCCTGATCTGCCTACTCTGACAGCAAATACCATGTTATTGTGCTTAAAAACCTGTTCAGCATCATACTGCAAAGTGACCTCAGTCCTTGAGATGGGACTGTCTAGGTCAACGAGCAGCAGAACAGAATAAGACTAGAATAACTGCTGGCTATGAGTGTGACTCACTAAAAGGTCAGCAATTAGAGCCCTGTTTCACAATCCAACAACAAACATCAACTATTAGTTAAACAACAAAAAGCAACATTTTAGTAAAGTAATACATCAGCCAAAACACATTAAATTATACAGCAGATCAACCCACATGACTCATCATTGACCTTCTGACCTCTGGGAAGGGCAAGGCCTCTGTTTATCAGCATGCAGAACAAAAAAGCACAGGGTGGCAGCTATTTGAACCCACTGAATCAAAACATGAGCTTGACAAAATACTGAATTCAGGCTCCAGTGTCTCTGTTATTCTCCCTCAATGTGTGATAAATGAAGGCCTCTATAGAGATATTACTTTACACCTGTTAGTGCTCATTTTCCCCACTATATTTCAGAAAAGACAGAAGAACAGTTGCAGGAACCTAGCTGATGTCCACATAGTCTTGTTACACACGAACAGGGACAAAAAGCGCAGGATGACAGGACTACAGAGCTCATAAACACTGTAATGTGTCCATGGGCAGCGTAAAATCACAGCAGGATCCAATTGGAGTCTGTTAACAGTGGAAAAAATTAAATGAATAAAAAATACAAAATAATAAAAATTATAATAACTGAACAGTATAATATGTATAGCAAGTATAATAAACTGCATTCAATTATTAGAATTTATTATTAATAATATAATATTAGGATCCGTAGCCTCCTGCAAATAGTGTCATGTGAATGTACAACGGCGTGAGTCGGTGGGGCCAAGCCTTCGACCGTTGGCGCTTGGCAGTGTTTTCTTTTTGATGTACGTGATTGTATGGAGGAGTGTGTTGTGTTATGTTATGTTATGTGAAAAAAAAAAAAAATGTTGATAACAAAAAAATATATATAATAGTAAATCATAATATATATATATATATACTGTATATATTCACTGTGACGAGTAATTGTTTCCATCAAAAAGAAATATGGGAAAATGCAGCTAAAATATAGATTCTTGCCATGCAAATATTGTTACAGTATCAAGAGGTAAAACGTCATAGCAGCCTGAAACATCAATTTTACTACTAAACACATAATTTAAACAAATTTCAATCAATTCCTTCCTTTGACCAATTTTATTTTGCTAGAAAACTGAGGTATAGATGTCAAACAAACAATACACTGTCATCTTAATACACATTACAGTTTAATTTAATGTGAGCTATTATGGCAATTCTTTTATAGAAAAATTGTAACTCATTGCGACAACACGACAAGATGCTTTACATAAGCTTGGGTCTTTTGGTTTTTTGAGAATAACAGAAATGTATGGCAAGGGCTCAGAGCTCTGCAAGGGTCCCTGCACTCTGTGTGCAAATCTGACAAGATGCATTTGCTCCTCTGTGAGGCGTAAGCTCCAGTGATATCTGTACGCATGACACCAGGATGGTAGCATGAGCTGGGCTCAAAGAGGTCAAGAGTATCACTTCAGTGGAGTCAAGCCCCCCTCATGAAGGGAAAGAGCTTTCTGCAATTTTATTTGCATTTTAAAAAGACATAGAACATCAGATCTACAGTCACAAAGCTTTAAACTGAGCATTAAGCAGCTGATCTGGGGTCTTTTTTTTCTCTTTCCTTTTGCTGAAACTCTATGAGAGGCAGTAGTTGAAGTCACAGCCTCTCATTCCTCTAACAGAGCAATAAGGAACATGGCGATTTAGTCTGAAGCAAATTAAATTCTCTAAATGTGAAGAATTGAATCCACATTATCAATTATATACCACAAAGAAGAAAAAAACACTTCCATAAATGAGAAACTGCATCTATAGACCTGAAAGATATATCAGTATGCAGGGAAATAAGCACTACAAGAGACAAGCATTGAGGCCTTTTCAAGATAATTACACAATAAAAGTACATTGATGCTTTTTCCATTTCTTTTTGTGCCTCGCTCACTATTTTAGAGGATGAAAACTACTCAAGGCAAACAATATCATTTACCACAGATAAAAGTGGACCCCTACAAAATGATGGGCATCCCTGCTGTCGGAATGATCTAAGACCAAACCTTGACCTTTAGCACAGCTAATGGTCTCCAGTCCACTGAAGATACTGAGGGGGTCCTTCGCAGTGCAAATGTTACGTGGGCTCCTCTCTTTAATTTCTCTCCAGATCTTTCAAGTTGATCTGTGAAAGGCTAAGCGCTGTGGGCACGGCCAGCAGCACCCAGGCGCAGGCGAGCGGATGCCTGCCTGCCTGGGGATGCGTTGAGAGGGGATAAAGGGATAAAGAGCCTCTGCTCTGGGACTGATTACTTACATCTGCCCTGTTAAATCCTTGCATGCATACGCACAGCTACTACTGTTTGCTTTGTTTACTGTTTGTATACTGTCAGTATTTGAGATGGTTGCAAATCCAACAGTTTTGTGTTAGAAACAGATATGTCAAAATATATAATGGATAGGGGTGTGACGAGACACTTATCCTACGAGACGAGACGAGACAGGAGACTGGGTTCACGAGAACGAGACGAGACGAGATTTTTAGACTTTTAAAAAATAAAATCTTCAATGATGAAATATATAGGGAAAAATAGTATTTTATTCAACTGAAAAACACAAAATACAAAAAATGTAGGTGTATTTTGAAATCAACTTATTTTTTAAAGAATTATATGCAGTAATAAACAACATGTAGCCTAGAGCTGCACGATTCTGGATAAATTGAGAATCACAATTTTTTTTTTATAAATTGGAGATCACGATTCTCTCACAAAATAACGCAATTTACTAATGGTTCTGACAAAATGTTCATTGCTTACTGTAAGTCTTTTAAAATATATATATATTCATTTGAACAAAAAAAATCAATGAAGAAAAAAAATCAATGAAGGAGTCTCCTGAATGAATGATTCAATGTCAAATACATTTTTTAAACCGGGTTGTCGCCACCTCCTGGCGGAAGATGACGTTACAATACAAGTGTTAAGATGCTTTCGTTTTGATTGCTACTGTAGACAATAATTGTTTATACCCAAACTATAAACTTTTATCCCAGTATTTCTGTTATTTAAATGTCTGTAACACAGAAATAATCATGTGGTTGAAAAGACTGTTTGTGTTGCTCTTTCTGGATCAGGAGCAGCATGAATGTAGATTTGAATGTCTTTAACACCTGTTTCACATCGCAAGTGTCAGTGGAGCTTGAGCAGCGCATGTTTTGTCGCCGCCCATATCAGTGAATGACAGCGTTCACATTGGAAGCGTGATGATGGCCGACCCTCTGATTCGTTTACAGGGGCAGCGACAAAACGTGCTTCTCACGCTCCACTGACACTCGCGATGTGAAACAGTCTTAATAGACATAGCTGAATTGTTGTCATTCAGGAATAAGATCGAGTGGGTGTTTGAATCAAGATCGCAAGTGCAATTTTTAACGATTAATGGTGCAGCTCTAATGTAAACATTGTAAAAATATTTTGCGAGGATATCGTCACGTTCTCGTGAGACCAGTCACATCGGATCTCGCAAGATCTCGTGCTACGGGATCTCGTCACATCCCTAATAATGGATTATATTAGAATTGCACACATAATATCATAATATATATCTATATGCTGTATATATATATATATATATATATATATATATATATATATATATATATACAGTATATATAGGCTCAAATCTGACACTTCAAGAACTTGTATATTTGCAATTAAACAATCAGAAGAACTTTATGCGAAGCACCTGATTTTTACAAAAGTTAGGCCCAGAGCTGGGTAGTAACTGATTACATGTCATCTGGATTATGTAATCAGATTCCAAAAATTAAGTACTTGTAATTAGAGTAAGTTACATTTTCAAATACTCGTAATCAGACTACAGTTACTTTTTTATGAATTACATGATTACATATTATTCACACAATAGCAATAAATGATTCATAAATCATTGATTCTCCCTAATTTCTCTTTTTCATCTATTCTCTCTTCCATTCTAAAATAGCCTACCGATTATATACATATTATATATGTGTATATATATAGACCAGTTTTGTGGACATTCACACAAAGATAAATCGTCAGGTGGCGAAATAATTTGATCACTGGATTAACAAAAATCATTTCAGGTTTAAGAAGGGTTTCAACATTGCATCAACTACTGATGAACACATTCATTTTTATTTGAATTATTACTCTGTAGTTTTTTTTTAACCATGTATTATTAATTATAACTACAACCCCAAATCAGAAAAAGTTGGGACAGTATGGAAAACGCAAATATAAAAAGAAAGTAGTGATTTCTAAATTTACTTTGACTTGTATTTCATTGCAGACAATATGAACACAAAATATTTCATGTTTTGTCTGGTCAACTTCATGTCATTTGTAAATATACATCCTTTCCTGTAATTCAGACCTGCAACACATTCCAAAAAACGTTGGGACAGGAGCAATTTAGGGCTAGTAATGAGGTAAATTGGTTAAATAATGATGTGTTTTGAAACAGTTGATTGTAATTATGATTTGGTACAAAAGCAGCATCCAAGAAAGGTCTAGTCCTTTAGGAGCAAAGATGGGCCGAGGATCGCCAGTTTGCCAACAAATACGTGAGAAAATTATTGAAATGTTTAAAAACAATGGTCCTCAAAGAAAGATAGGAAGAGATTTGGATATTTCACCTTCAACAGTGCATAACATAATTAAAAGATTCAAGGAATCTGGAGGAATTTCAGTGCGTAAAGGACAAGGGCGCAAGCCTAAGCTGAACAACCGTGATCTCCGATCCCTCAGGCGGCACTGCATCAAGAATCGTCATTCATCTATAAGCGATATCACCACATGGGCTCAGGACTACATTGGCAAACCTTTGTCAAGTACCACAATACGTAGTTACATCCACAAATGCCAGTTAAAACTGTACTGTGCCAAAAGGAAGCCCTATGTTAACAGTGTCCAGAAGTGCCATCGACTTCTCTGGGCTCGGAGGCATCTGGGATGGACCATCACACAGTGGAAATGTGCACTGTGGTCAGATGAATCAGTATTTCAGGTATTTTTTGGGAGGAATGGACGCCGTGTGCTCCGGACCAAAGAAGAAAAGGATCATCCAGACTGTTACCAGCAACAAGTCCAAAAGCCAGGGTCTGTCATGGTATGGGGTTGTGTCAGTGCCCTTGGCAAAGGTAACTTGCACTTCTGTGATGGCACCATTAATGCTGAAAAGTACATAGAGATTTTGGAGCACAATATGCTGTCTTCAAGAAGACATCTTTTCCAGGGACGTCCATGCATATTTCAACAAGACAATGCAAAACCACATTCTGCACACATTACAAAGTCCTGGCTGCGGAGGAAGAGGGTACGGGTACTTGACTGGCCTGCCTGCAGTCCCGACCTGTCTCCAATAGAGAATGTGTGGTGCATTTTGAAGCGCAAAATGCGATAACGAAGACCCCGTACTGTTGCCCACCTTAAGACTTGTTTGCAGGAAGAATGGGACAAAATTACACCTGAAACACTTCATCACTTGGTGTCTTCAATCCCTAAACGTATTTTAAGTGTTGTGAAAAGGAATGGCAACATTACAAAGTGGTAAATGCTTTACTGTCCCAACTTCTTTTGGAATGTGTTGCAGGTCTGAATGACAGGAAAGGATGTATATTTACAAATGACATGAAGTTGACCAGACAAAACATGAAATATTTTGTGTTCATATTGTCTGCAATGAAATACAAGTCAAAGTAAATTTAGAAATCACTACTTTCTTTTTTTATTTGCGTATTCCATACTGTACCAACTTTTTCTGATTTGGGGTTGTAATTAAAATGCACATATTCACGTTATCTCTTAGTTACATGTAATGCAGGCATTCCAAAACTTTTTGTCATCTAAACCTTATTTACCAAATATATTTGCTTTAAGTACCCCTGGAATACAAAGACGGTTCACTCCTATACTTATGATTGGCAGAAACTGCAGCGCGCAATATGGAGGAATAGTCCCACCTTCTAAATGAAAGAGCCAAATTTCCCATAGAAACCTGAGGCTGGACCAGCCGATGCGCGTGCGCAGTATAAGCACGTTATGACTCCGCATGCGCATTGGCTGGTCTAGCCTGAAAAATAAGCTTTTTAAACATTTGAGCATAAGAAACAACATTCATGGGGTAATTAATTTCAGATTTTTGTTGCTGATTTGACATATGTAATTTAATTGTGAGTTCAGCGAGCAGTTTTTGAGATTTCAGGATTCCTCCATTCATTAAGATAGGTATTGTACGAGCTGCCCGGAGGCATTGCAAATATGGGCGCAGAGTGAAGAGACTTTCCTCGAAAGGGAGTTTGTTTTTAAAAGATTTTCATTTTATTTTTTTTATAATTTAATTAATTGTCAGCTTTTCATTAAACTCACAACCCCACTGCAGTTCCTTTACAAACCCTATTGGGAAACCTTAATGTAATATAATGTTTAATGCACTTCATGCTGTAAATTACAATGAATTCAAAGTTTTCTTACTCTTTGCATTTATTACATCATTATGGTACAAGATAATGCTATTTAAATCAATGTGATAAACGAGTTAAATCAAAAGTAATCTCAAAGTAATCCAAAAGTAATCTGATTATATTACCTAAAATGTGTAATGTAACGGATTACGTTACTAATTTTTGTCATGTAATCTGGAATCAGTAACAGATTACAATTTGTAAGTAATCTACCCAGCTCTGATGAGGCCATACATCATTGCTTATTGCTTTACATGTTAGATCTACAGATGTCTGACTGTTCATCTTCAAATCAGTTCATCTTTCTGCTGTAAAAATTAGCTGCCAACTATTGACATATTCAGCTCATTATGACTGTGACAGAGAGTGTAGAGGAATATTACTCAAAAGTCAGATACATGAATGTATCATGGCCAAATCAAAGTAGAGACAGCAACAATGGGTGGTTGTAAGAAGAAACAGTTTTGTTTAACAAAACACTGGTAAATCAATATGACAATCAATGCACAATAGATTCTCAAGGCACCACCGGACATCAGGGGTCATGGATCTTCATGCTCATCTCAAACGATTCAGCTTAAAGGGATACTCCACCCTAAAATTAACACATTCACCCTAAAAAGTATTCTCGTCACTTCATAGCATTACGGTTGAAATGGCAGATGGAGTATTCTGACAATGTTTTTCATACCTTTCTGGACCTTGACAGTGTAATTTACTTGGCAGTCAATGGGACAGTCACAAGCCTCACGGTTTTCATCTAAAATATCTTAAATTGTGTTCCGAAGACGAACAAAGCTTTTACAGGTTTGGAATGACATGGGGGTAAGTGATTAATGACAACATTTTCATTGTGGGGTGGAGTAACCCTTTAAAGCATGTGCAGAACACGTAGCAAGTTTTAAATCTAGCGAGATAGCTTCCAAAGATATTTTAACGCCTTGGTAATTTACACTTTGGTAATTATGCAAACATCTAGCCACCCGTTTTCCCGCGCTTTCTCATTTCCCTGTTGTCACACATATGAAAGTATGGTGATAAATACCAATTGATTAGCTCCTCGTCTCTCCAGGTTATCACACTACCACAAATAGTACATGGTGAGAGGCCAAAAAGTGCCTTGTGCATGAAGGAGTAATTTTCACATTTTCTCAGTCGTTACTGTTTAAAAACAACCCATTAGAGCATGAAATGTAATACACACTTCATTAAAACAATTACCTGTGGGCCTACCCTTTGCCTCAAGTGTTATTTAATAGGTTGTACCTTTGTAAGTCAATTAACAAGTTAGTCACATAGATTTATTGAGCTTCTCATTAACTAAGCCAAAATTGTAATATATGTTATCAATGCTGAAGAACTATCATGTCATATTAAAAGATCTGTGCTGTAGGTTGACCATCGATATGACAACATCAAGGACCACGAATAACATTTACATTTACATTTACATTTATGCATTTAGCAGACGCTTTTATCCAAAGCGACTTACAGTGCATTCAGGCTATACATGTTTTATCACTATGTGTGTTCCCTGGGAATCGAACCCACAACCTTTTGCGCTGCTAACGCAATGCTCTACCACTGAGCCACAGGAACGCTCAAACAAAATGTTAACTTCATCAAATTCAACAAATTCATTCCATTTTGAATTACTGAGACCTTAAATTAGTATGAAGTACTCAAAATTTGTATTTATCCTCGAAGACCTTGGGTCATATAGTGAAAAAAGACAGGTAAATTAATTACTGCCATCTTCAGGTGTACAGAAAACCAACACTACCCTGCTGGAGGGAGGAAAAAAACATCTTAAACCAGTCTAATCTACACTGCTGGTTTTAGCTGGTCTCTCCAGGCCAGTCTACTTACTCCTGGGCACTTTTCAGTTGGTCAGATTGGGAGACCAGCTGAAACCGGCTAAGACTTGTAAACCACCTTAGGCTGGTTTAAGCTGTTTTTTTTTAGCAGGGTTTAAAACTGACCCCTAATTCAGTTTCATATAGCTCACCTGTTTACATGAATTAACATCCCTATATGAATTTCTAATAGATGCAGAACTCATAGTGCTGAATAAACCAGCCACAAACGAGGATTAATACAGACCCGTTTATGCAAATGAGCACGACAACTGATTTTCTGTACGTAACTGATGTAAGAAACCATGCAGCACTTACGGCACAAGCCACTGGCACGTGCGCAGCTCATCAAGACTGTGCAACACATGTGCACACTTCACTAGCACAAACTTGCTCGTTTTTGCCTCCTCCAAACATCTGATAGGAAACAATCGCTAGACACCGCAAAACCCCCAGAAAAATCGCGTTTCGCACATGAGCGCGCGCCGAACGCACTGCCCGCGGTTTAGCCCCGCAACATGCACGTAGACGTTAACGCACGCATTTACCTCCGTGTCGTAGATTTTGGTGATGAGCGAGAAGGAGTACTGCCTGGACTCGCGGATGTGCTGGATGGCCAGCTGAACGGCCGGCTCGATGCCTTGACTGATGCTGCTCATCAGCGCTGATTCATTCATCGGCATCAGGACCATGATGGGCAACTTCTCACCATCCCTCGTGTACCAGTTGTTGTCCAGGCCGTGCCTTGTGTAATCGTTGCAGACCTTCGCCAATGCAGGATGAAATCCCAAGACGGACAGGAGTAGGCATCCCGACAGAAAGATCATGTCACATCTGAAGTCCCTCCGAGACGGAGCCATGCTACCGAACAACTGAGATCCACCTTCTCACTGTCCTGGCATCGCAATCTTTAGGTTCCTCCTGGATACTGCGATCAGTCAAAGAGAAATGACATGATATGCAATAGTACAGGCTCTCGCGCACTCGATCTCGAGAGTAGAAATGATGCGTAAAACCAGAAGGTGTCCAGTCGCAGGGGTTATAAACTAAGCTGCTTCCCCTTTTACGGGTCTTTATCAAATCCTGTCCGATCCAATCCTTCCTTTCACCTCCAATACACCACCTAATGCGCACATCACAATCCACCGCCTGTGCGTTACGCAGAGGTGCGCGCTCTCTGATTTGAGTCGACCGCTATTGCGAATGTAAATGTAAGAGCTGAATATATTCCAAGCAGTTGAGGAGTTGCATCCCCATGTGAAAAGCGCATAGGTGAGGGCGAGCCCTGTTATGTAAAAGCAATCCGAGTGAGGATATCCGTGCGACTCCGATGCTGTTGCCTCGGCGGATGCGCTTCACTTCTTTCGCGCGCTGGCCGCGCTGTGCATGTATGCGTGCGCGCGTGTGTGAGCGCGCGCGACACAGGCAGAAAATATTCTTCACTGCGAGCGATGTTCTCTCAAAAAACAAGCGACCGACAAGAGAGCTGTTAACGCGTTCAATAACCTACAAACTGTCTCCTCTTAGGTGATATGTGAGGTAAATTGCCCACCTGAGCCCAATAGAGTGCTTTTTAAAATATACTCAGAACGTAAACATAACCAGAGTGGCGTCGAGTGTCATAAAAGCTAGTTAGGTTCGTTGAAAGATTCAGTCGTGAGTAAGGACTTGACATTCTACAATTAAGTTAAATCATATTGCACATTGTTTATTTTTTTGGCTATCGAGATACAACATTACAGCAAAATAAACACTGCCACCTAGCTATAATAGCCCTGTATGTGAATAAAGTTCACTTTTCTCTCAAGTTATTGCGCAGCATTTCTAATTAAGCTCAAAAATGCGCCTTTCAGACATTTAGAGTTTAATTAGATCTGTTTGGCTATGAAAATGATGACAGGCAACAAATTTGACTACAGTTTAACTGAAATGATAGGCTTATGCTTCTCGGTAGACACCTCTGACTGAAGACGAGATTAGACAATGCTTGTGTCCAAGGTGGTTGTATTGACATATATTAATATTATCATATTCAACAATATCTAAATATGTTTTACACATACATTTGACAATTACTTAAGCAGGAAACATAAAAACAATATACTACTTGCATTTAAATAACAGTTATTGTACTGGTTCACATATTCAGATGTGCCCTGCATGACATGCTGTACTTAATGCTATTTTAAACATAATTTTCACATTTTTAAAAATTATTATATATGCAGTTTTTCATGAATAAATATTAAGTGAGAGACTACAAGGAATATTAATACTTCTAAAATTGCACTTGTCACACCAGCAGGACTATTTAAGTGAACTGCAAAAATGGTTATTGATTATGATTATTGGATGGATAGATAGATAGATAGATAGATAGATAGATAGATAGATAGATAGATAGATAGATAGATAGATAGATAGATAGATAGATAGATAGATAGATAGATAGATAGAGCCATAAAACAGTAAATCATTAAAACAGCCCAGCAGAGGAGTGCACTATCAAAGTATTGGTAAACTGAGGGCTCTTATCTTACAGGTTCGATCACAATACAGAGACTCTATACATAGCTTTGCTGACGTCTCTCACCACTGTCTGTGTTGCTATCTTTTGTGTGATTTCCAGATGAAGAAATAGGTTAAGTTGTTGTCCCATCTGTTTGCTTTATGCAAGACAACTCCCTCCTTTCTGCTCGAGAATATGATAAGAATCAAGCACAAATGTGGTGGATTAAAATACAGGGACTCTCAGAACAAAAAGTGGGACGATCAAGCAAAACGATTATAAATTTAGCCTTGTATTTAATTGGCCAATAAAATAACTTTATTTAAATTACTAATTATTTTATTTTTTATAATACACATCTGTAATTTACAAATAATTTAAAATGGAAATTATAATATTTAATCTCCAAAATGTATTCAAGTTATAATAATGTCAAATAAAATAAAAATAAAAAAGAGTAATATTGTAAAAAGTGTAATATTGTGAAATATTATTGCTATTGCAAATTTTCTATTTACTAATTTTCTATTTACAATTTCTATTAAATTGCATTTTAAAATGTAATTTATTCCTGTGATGGCATAGCTGAATTTTCAGCAGCATAGAATTTTCATTCTAATATGCTGCTCAAAAAACATACGTATTATTGTTATTAACACTGAAAACAGTTGTGCTGCTTGAGATGTTTGTGAAAATCATGATACATTTTTCATGATTCTTTGATGAATAGAAAGTTCAAAAGAACAGAATTTATTTCATTTCATTTATTTCATTTATTTGAAATAGAAATCTGTCAGTGCAAAAGTATTTGACACGTTTGATCAGTTTAATGCATCCTTACTGAATAAAAGTATGAATTTCCTTAAAAAAAAAAAATCTTACTGACCCCAAACTTTTGACAACTATTGTGTGATACATACAGTATATTGTCAAAAATATATTGTTAGATTTTATTGTTTAGATGGAAAACAACATAGATATACAATTATCCTTTATTATATCAACTTACTCACTAAGGCCACGTGTCCACTAGGGGTGACCCCGAATAGTCGACGATTCGATGCTTCGATAGCAGGAGCCCGATTCGACTGCCAATCTCGAATATTCGCAGGGTGTATTATGATCATGCCATTTTGGCTATATGGGGTGCTCAATGTCTGATTTCACATAGAACTACCGATTTTCTCCCAATAAGTTAATATACAGCCTATTATGATAATGCTGTAAATAAGAATCTGAAAAGAAAGAAGCTTTTCAAGTTGAAAAAAGTTCAACTTTTCTAAAAAAAAAACGCCCTACATCAAGCGCCTTTTTGACAGCTGACCAATGACAAGCCAGTGGCAAGTCGTTTCCATAACAACAAAAACAACGAGAAA
The DNA here is from genome assembly GCA_023376895.1 of Aspiorhynchus laticeps. NCBI lineage: Eukaryota > Metazoa > Chordata > Actinopteri > Cypriniformes > Cyprinidae > Aspiorhynchus > Aspiorhynchus laticeps. The sequence continues at coordinate 24,223,079 of CM041793.1, read as the reverse complement.
AAAGGAGAAGATAGCTGGTAGACAGATCGTACTAGTTTCGGGGCACAAGGTATGATATATGAGTACAAAACTCTGTCTAGTCTATAATATGCCGCAAATGTCGCGCTCCCACAAACGTCGTTGTGAACCGACATTACCCTCCCCATTAACTTCAAAAGCCGACATTTCTGCAGCACACAGCGCTAGGCTGCCGTTGCAGCTGTTATAGCAACAAAAGACGCCCTCGGCTGCTATTTGTAACCAAAACGCTGCCAGCTTTTAATTTGACTAAAAAAGCGTTCTTGTCAACCTTTTCGTGTCAAAAAAGAAGCCAAGTGTGAACACGCCCTTAATTAGTAAATAAGTACATCTGAAGATGTATAATTATGGTGAAATGTGTCAAAGAACCTCAGTGCATTAATGTCCTGAAAATCCTGTGAAGTCCACACTTGATGCAGCTGTCTGCTGACTTGCGACACACACTCACAGTCCTGTCTGACATGTCTCCACTTAATAGAGATTAATGGGACAGCCCAAGGACTTTCTTCAGTGCAGCACTGACAATGCATTCCTGCTGGATGCATCCTGAATTTTGAATGTCATATATTCAAAAAAGCGTGAATGAAAAATGAAGCCTTATGAAGTAGCCATGCCTAGATCTAGCAATTTATTAAGGAAATGGTATCATAAAATGTTATCAAATGTGAGTGATAATCATTTCAACAAATATTCATTAAAGCACATTTATGGCAAGTCACTTTAGAAAAATCATGAAAATGTAAGGTTGATTGTTATATAAATTATATAAGTAGTGTATTATAACTTACAGAGGAAGAATTTACACTATTGTTCAAAAGTTTAAAGCCAGTATTTTTTTATATATATAAATACGTTTATTCAGCAACCATGCATTAAATTAATAAGAAGTGACAGAAAAGGCAAATAAATTCAGTTTTCTTGAACTTGCCATCAATAAATAATTCTAAAAATATATTTTATATTACATATATTTAATATTTTTATATTTTTCTCTACAACTGTTTACAGCATTGATGATAATAAATGTTTCTTGAGCAGCAAGTCAACATGTTACAGTGATCTTTGAAGGATCATGTGACACTGAAGACTGGAGTAATGATGCTGGAAATTGAGCTTTGCCATCACAGGAATAAATTATATTTTAAAATATATTCAAATACAAACAGCCATGCTAATAATATTTCACAATATTACTATTTTACTGTATTTTTCAATTTTAAAAAAAATCAGCACTGACAGAAGAGGCTTCTGTTAAAATCTTTTTAAAAATCTTAACCACAAACCTATGAACCTATGAATGTATTCCTGTTAACACTGACTTCTTGAAGTTTGTGTATAATCAAGTCAACGTTATGCCCCTTCATAGCACTGTAGTGCTGGCTCAGTAGTGCACAACACAATGAAACAAGCTGCAACACAATGAAATTAGCACAACACAACAAACTTAGTCTTATGCATTGTGTTGTGGTGATTTTGTGGTGTTGTGCACTACTGGGCCACCATACTGTAGTTCTTTTTGACACCCTCAAGTGTCACCTGAGCATTGTCATTCTGGGTGAAAAACAGAAATGTTGCTCATAAGAGGAGAACTGGCAAAGTCAATGCAGCTAAGCGCAGGCTCAAATTTCAGTGGTCGTGCTCTGGTGAATTCTCTATGAGCTGCTGAAGTCATTCTGAAGGCCTCATACCTTTTCTCTGCGATTCCGCCGGTAAAACAGCTTCCGTCTCTGGGGAAGGTCCCTCAAGTCTCTAACCAAAATTGAAAATGAAATTGCAGTGATTAACTTCTCTGGTCTCAGAGCTTTCAACCCTTTTTGAGCTCTGAGACTGCAGTTTTTGCACTTCCAGAGCAGACCCGTGCCCAAACGAGAAGGTGTTTTCAGGAGAACAAATAACACACTTTTAGGAACACTTTATTAGAGAGCAGAATATGAATGATGTTGACCTTAAAGAACAGACCTAATCACAGTATAAACAGCTTATTGAGACTAGAGTGCTCTATTGAAAAAGGAGCAATGCGCTGTGATGTATTTCCATGGGCAAAAAGGAGCAATTGTTCTTATTTGTTTCTGGCACGCATATGTAGTTGGGAAGGTTTCAGGGCTGTTGAAGAATTGCTTCTGCTTTGTGAGTCAGAAGTCCCGTTTTTGTGAATTCCATGCATACCAACTAGATTCTGTGTGATTGATTCTCAGCCCGTTTACAGCGGGCTGTATAAAACACATACTCCATGCGGAGGTAAACTGAATAGATTTTGTCAATAGATTTAGGATGTACTATGTGTATTATAGATCCAGTGCACATCCACAGCACAGTCCTTTACTAGGCAAACAGTTTGTAAATGACCAGAAAATGTAGGATGGTGCATGGACTTTTCTGTGAATCTCTTTCTATCAACAATCATGTGATGGACTAACCCTAGAATAATGACACTTCCTGACCTTCTTTGTGGTTTCATTTATCCTGCTTTGAGACTCTTTTTCTACTGTTCTCTAGATTATTTACAGATTAAGGATTAAATTGTTGGAAAGACAAGATAGTGTCCTACATCCAGCATAGGTTTAGAAGAATTATTTTAGGCCACTCTCCATTTATAGCCACAATTTCAGTGCAACAATTTCCTAGCATGTTAATAATCTAAGATTCACTGCTGAAAGATTTTGTGCTGTATATGATTTACTTTTTTCAAGTATGCCATTCTGTAATGGCAAATTTCCATTTTCAGCAGCTTTAAAATCCTTAATAAATCTTCATGTAGATAAAGTATGAAAAGTTTTTTCTTTCTTTCAGGTTTCTTTGAGGAATACAAAGTTTAAAAGAACAGCATTTATTTGAAACATTAAAATTTTCGTTACTCAGAATTATATCCATTTTTAATTTGTAAATTGTAGCAGAACGAAATTTACAACACAGTTGTTAATCGTATTTTAAAACATGGCGATGTGAGTGTCAGTACAGTCTCTATATCATCTTCTTTGGCTCTTCTGTCAAGCAAAATAAAAGCTCTCAAATTTCTGGCCCCACCTTCGTCTTGTCGGAGGGAGATTGACTACCTCCTGAGGCCTGCTTCCCCACTGACTGTACAGCAACAACCCCCAACAAACACCATGATCAATATGGTTAAGTGTCTGTGGAGAGTTCCAGTAGAGTCCAACTCACTGTCACATCCATCACCTGCAAGGTTCAACATCAGTAAGAGACTTCCACTCTTCCACTGCGTTCAGACAGATGGTTAGCTGTCCTTAATGTGAGCAATATCCTGTCCAAACTTGAGACTTCAGGTTGAGGCTGATGAATTTGCAGACAACTCATTTTCCCAGCAACTCATGCACAGAGGGAGCCAGAGGTTGTAAATGCGGCTCAGTGCTGTTTCAGCATACTGAGCCTTCGACCTGTGTGTTTGAGCAAACAGATGCTCTGTTCATTAGTGAATGTGCTGAAGGCTTGCCCTGTTTCGTGCTGCTTAAAATAGAAAACACTTTGCCATTTCTTCTGTTTATATTTTATATATGCTGATTATAGATCTACTGTGTCACTTGTTCTGACCAGAGGCATAACATTTTTAATAAAAATAATGAAATAATAAAAAACATTCAATTACATAAATATATAAAATTAAAATATAATAAAAACGGAATGGAAAAATTATTTAAATGGAAATAATTCACACTTCAGCCTAGCGTTTGGTGGAGATGTTCACCTGCTCCTTCTGCTGTTAATGGTAGTTGGCAAACCAACAATAAAAGGTGCTTTTTTGCCACCTACTGGATTGGAGTGTGAAGTGTAGGGATGGGCGATACCTCTTATTTTATTTTCGATCCGATACCGATATTTTCAAGCCCAGTATCGTCGATATCGATACCGATACCGATACCTGTACTAAAATTATCTTTTAAATTATTAAATATATAATATATAAGAATATAATCAGTAATTATACTCACTTAATATTAGATTTTAAAGCCATTTTCTTTTTAAACATTTTACAGGTCTTTTTTTTTTACACTGTCAGAAAGGAAATACTAAAATTGTATTTTAGCCCTTTACTGGGCAGTAACCTCAAAGGTGCACCTATACCCCTAAAAGGGAGCATATTAGTACCATACAAGTACGCATGCTTTAAGGGTATAGATAAGTTACAAAGGTGCACCTTTGAGGGTACCTCATGAAAAATAAACATGGTGTTACATACAGTAAGTACTAAAATGTATTATTATTATAAGCGCCGTAATGGTAAATTTGTGGTTACAGTTTTACTACAAATACTGTGGTAAACTATGGTTACTGTAATAAAACCATGGTTCATTTTTTTTTAAAAGGCTGCCAGAATGCTGTACTCCTAAAGGTAAACTTTAGCATATTTATTTTCTGACAGATTTATTAACAGCAATTACAGAACATAACAGAATCCATTTGAACTTTTAACAGTTTAAATTTACTTACACAATTACCTATTTAAAATAAATATTAGGCTACATGTACACAAAAGTTTGGGGTTAGTAAGATTTTGTAATATTTTTTAAATAAGTCTCATGCTCACCAAGGCTGCACTTATTTGAACAAAAATACAGTAAATACAGCAATATTGTGAAATAAATTTTCTATTTTAATGTAGGCCTCTGATAATGCATCTGTGATCAAAGCTGAATTTTCAGCATCATTATTCCAGTCTTCAGTGTCACATAATCCTTCAGAAATAAATCTAATATTATTTGCTGCTCAGGAAACATTTCTGATTATTATTGCTGCTTCATATTTTTGTAGAAATCGTGATGCATTTTTCAGAATTAATTTTATATATAGCAATAATGATATGTAATGTAATGTAATAATGTGGCAATGTTTTTTTATGATCTACTTATGCTTCTGATGCTTTTGGGAAACGCAGCTCTATTTGAACTGTGACTGAGCCATGCGTCCGCAGCGAACGCTGTCTGTGATTGATTACTTCTGTCTTTCAGCATTTGCGTCTGTTCCAATGAGCAGGAGAAATAGCTCTATCCAACACAATTGTTCGCTAATATAGTCTATTTTTCCATTTATAAGCTTATATTATGCACCGAGTTTCTTAATAAATAAAATTAGTGGTTACAAAAAAATGCACTTTAGAATCGATATTTTTATGTGAGGATCGATCCTTTCGATACAACATCAGTATCGAAAGTATCGATACTTTAGGATCGATCCGCCCATCCCTAGTGAAGTGCTAGCTGGTCTGCAGGAGAGCAATCCACCTTTTTCCTACGCCCCATGACGCTTTGCAAAAATTATGGGAGTAACATCGCACTGTAAACAATCAGTAAAGGGTTCGCTCTATGAACGCAATAATAATCATTTTCAAAAACTGGATACAATGAGGTGACATTATTTTACTCACCCTTCAACCATCGATCATTAAAAGGAAATGTCACGGCCTCTTCCTTTGGCAAGATCATTGTTGATCTTCTTCCTCTAATAGTAGGCACAGCTCTGTGATTGGTCGCTCCAAGATACTTGTCTTTGTCTTTTTTGTTTCTGTTATTTATGCAAGTGGCCAGAGACTATGTGTAATGTTCCTCTGTGTCCCATTTAGCCACTTGTTAGCAACCACCTTTTTAAAGAGAAGTAAAAACTTTTAAAAAATCGCAAGGGGTATAACTGATATATTTTATGCTGTAGAATAAAATGTGAAAATATCTTGAGCCAAAGACCTTATTTCAGGCATTTAACTAAAACACCATTTAAAAACCCATTGACTTTTGGATGGTGAAATCAGAAGTGCTAAAATGCTTGCTTGCAGGTTTTGGCCTACCAAACTACATCATGCCTTTAGACTTAGAAAATAATTAGCAGCCTACATGTATTTTTTGCTTACTATCTTGACAGTTTTAAAGTTGTCCTGCCATTTCCTTACGAAAAAGAAGTTTATTCAAGTGTGCTATTAGTATACTTCTTTTAACAAAAATAGGAAAGTATAATTTTAGTCTACTTTTTATGTACTTCTCAGAAATGGGCTTTATGTACTTCTCAGAAATATACTTAAAATTACATTTAAGTATACTTGACTTATACTTAGACTTATATAAAAGTCTAAATATATTTGAGCTATACTTGTGCTCCTAGAATCCGTGTTTTCATTGTTATATGGTAGGGGGCGCTAGTACACATCTTCTGTACAGAATTTCCAAAAAATACATGTGAAGAAGAAACCGAAACAACAGATGCTTCCACATGTAATCTAACACGATCATCAGACATAAAACCGCATCAAAACTGTGTAACATTATGGAATAAAATGTCGACTAATGAAGAGGTAATAATGACCGTCAAGCTTTGGGGTGTTGATCGACTCCATCTATGTTTTGATTATCATTCTGAATCAAATTCATAGTCTTTTTTCAGCTTTTTGTTTAAAATATTGTTTCTTTATTTTTAATTTGTGAAACTTACCCACATTTAAGTGTTTAAAAAAAGAATGCATGAAGCTAGAATAAAATGTTTTTGTTTACAAGCAGATACCCTGTTCTTTCATGTTATGTTCTGTATGTTCAGATATTCATATAACAAAATATATACAAATTAATACCTAAATGGGGACATAGTAGTATACTTAAAGTACAAACCCGATTCCAAAAAAGTTGGGACACTGTACAAATTGTGAATAAAAAAGGATTGCAATAATTTACAAATCTCATAAACTTATATTTTATTCACAATAGAATATAGATAACATATCAAATGTTGAAAGTGAGACATTTTGAAATGTCATGCCAAATATTGGCTCATTTTGGATTTCATGAGAGCTACACATTCCAAAAAAGTTGGGACAGGTAGCAATAAGAGGCCGGAAAAGTTAAATGTACATATAAGGAACAGCTGGAGGACCAATTTACAACTTATTAGGTCAATTGGCAACATGATTGGGTATAAAAAGAGCCTCTCAGAGTGGCAGTGTCTCTCAGAAGTCAAGATGGGAAGAGGATCACCAATTCCCCCAATGCTGCGGCGAAAAATAGTGGAGCAATATCAGAAAGGAGTTTCTCAGAGAAAAATTGCAAAGAGTTTGAAGTTATCTTCATCTACAGTGCATAATATCATCCAAAGATTCAGAGAATCTGGAACAATCTCTGTGCGTAAGGGTCAAGGCAGGAAAACCATACTGGATGCCCGTGATCTTCGGGCCCTTAGACGGCACTGCATCACATACAGGAATGCTACTGTAATGGAAATCACAACATGGGCTCAGGAATACTTCCAGAAAACATTGTCGGTGAACACAATCCACCGTGCCATTCACCGTTGCCTTCAGGTCACCCTCCTTAAATCTCCCTGCTCCAACTACAAACTCCAAAAACCCACTGCAAATTATGGGCTCTGTCTCCAGATCTGCTGTTTTCTCTTTGTATTCAGAATCAGTCAGGCCGGATCTGAGAAAAAAACTACAACGCTTGAAACAAAGGAGCTGAGATCCCCTTAGGGCCACGGTCACACCAGCATAGATTCATATTGTATGAGCATGAAATTATTATAGTGTGGAATACTGTTCTATGCATTGCCTTCGTTGCGACTTGGATCATATCCACTAATCATATATATCACTTCTTCAGCACATGAATAAAATGCTGAATAAATCATTTTTGATCATTTTTAAGGTACAACTTTGACCTTCAACCAAATACTTTGTTTACCTTACAGCGCTCAATTTGAGCAGATTTATTTTCTGCCATCTCTGCAAACAAGTTGCTATTGAAGCAAGCCACGTGTGGAATTAACAAAGGCTGAAACACAAGGGGGAGTTGCAGCGCAGGAAGGTAGGTAAATAACTCTTAGACCTCTGCTAAATCACAGCTTGTTTGAAACAACTCAACTTGTTTGGAGTAGACCAATGAAAAGCACTACCATGATTTGCTGCTCCATGGCCAGCTGTGCGGCACTTGTACATAGTTCTCTCTCCAAGGAAGCCTTCCACACACGTACCATGGATGTCCTTCCTTTTACACTTTGCTCCACGACCAGAAACATTAATTATGGAATGAGTTGAATCCAAGGAGAAGGAGTGTTTGTTCCAGAAAGGGCATCTGACTTAAATGGCGGGAATGAAATTTCATAGACAGACAAGTCTAATGACAATTTGAAACACTTAGCAGTATAGATTGGAGATGGAGTGCTGATGTTTTTGCTCTCTGAGGAGAGTGGAGCAGACCCAGACAGAAAATGGATTAAGATCTCCTTTTCTGTTGTACATTAATAGAAATACTGGAATACCCCTAATGGTATGCATTATAGATGGAGTAATCAGAAATGATTTAGCAACGACAAAGTGATAACGTTATATAATTATAATAAATATATAATATATATACTAATGAAAAAATATATAAGAATATAGATGAAGTATATATATATATAAATATATATATATATATATATATATATATATATATATATATATTTTAGTATATATTATATTTTTTAATTATTTATATATACAGTATTTTAATTATATATATATATATATATATATATATATGTGTGTGTGTGTGTGTGTGTGTGTCAAATTGTGCATTGCTACAAATTTAAATTTAGCATGTAATATGTATATAATATTTAATAAATTTAATGTAATATATTAAAATAAATAATTAAATAAGACTAATGTCATGCCAAATTAAAAAAAAACTAAATTGGTCTTTCATTCTTATTTAATGATATTAATGATATACCTACCTACCAACCAGAAATGCCTTCATAGTAAGAGGCATTTGTGGTAGGTAGGTAAGTAAGTAAATAAATAAATAAGACTAAAGTCATGCCAGATAAAAACAGAAAATTGGTATTTCATTCTTATTTAATGATCTGCTCAGAAAATCAATATCCATAAAAGCAAACAACCAAAATTGCAAAAGGATTAATTAACCTGTAAAGTTTTACCTGAAAAGATTTGTAGAGAAAACCTTTTAAAAACACTGACCCATCCACGTAATTTTATTCACTTCCACTATTTTGTTGCCCACACACAATTCAGTGTTTGCCCGCTGTTGGTGCATTCTTCCTTCTCTCAGCACGACACCCCATCATCCTATTAAGAGTCTGAGACATGCATCCAGTGACCAGGTCAATCGATAATGATGCAGACTTCTCTCATTAGGAGAATGAGACCAACTGCCAGGCAACCTGCCACTATCCTTCTCACCTCATCACAGATACAGTAATACAGATTCCACGATGCACAAGCCCAGAAGCCTATGGTGATATGGAAAAACTTGACAGATGGAGTCTAGTATTCACATGGCTTAGATCTCTGAATCACAGAAGTATGTGGTGGTTGGCACTCCGAGTTATTCAGGAAGGATAAATTATGTAGCTATTTCAAAGCAAGGATATTGCATGCAGGTTATTATGTTTTGGCCCAAGGGAAGCTAGCAGTATAGCAGAGAATGCATATATAATATAACAATTTTGTGAATTCTCATTGGAAGCATGTTATAAACTTTAGAAAATGGCTGCATTGATTCCAGAGACTTCCTCAAGTGGAGACTCCACATTACCACTTAGAGCTTGAATGAAGAAAGCCGCAGAAGCTTAATTTACATACCAAAGAGGACCCGGGCACAAGAGCAACAGTACAGTGTTTGATCCAAGAGCATCGACCACTGACACAGAAAAAAAGTCAATTTTCATCTTAAAAAAACGTTTTTTTTACAATATATTTGCAGACTTACTCTATTTATTTATTTATGCAAAGGAAAATCTATATATTTTCCTGGAAAGAATGAAAGGACGTCATGAATAATAACTACAGTACAGTTTAAGTTAGTGGTGCTTGCTAAACTTCACTATTCTCATTCTTAAGAGTAGGGACGAGCCCCTAATACTATGTTTTAATTAAAAAAAATTTTTTGTGATAATGACAAATTATAGCTCAAACCATGAGTATTGTTGAAGAAAAATGTGCTATAACAGAACTTTGCTAAGATCGATTGATGGACAAAGAGAGATATAATGATGGATGGATGGACAAATTAGATATACTGATGAATGATAAACTGGATGAGAAGTGAAAATTTGATTTGTCCAAAATATTTGTGTAGCTATATATATATAAATATATAGTATGTATATACAGTATACACAACATACTGTGTGTGTGTGTGTGTGTGTGTTTGTTTGTGTGTGTATGTATGTATGTGTATGTATGTGTATATATATATATATATATATATATATGTGTGTATATATATGTATATATATGTATATATATATATGTATATATATGTATATATATATATATATGTATATATATATGTGTGTGTGTGTATATATATATATATATATATATATATATATATATACTGTATGTGTGTATATATATATATATATATACATACAACTCGAAATCTCGAATTTCAAATCACATGAGCCAATATTGTATTCACAATAGAACATAGAGAACATAACAAATGTTTAAACTGAGAAATTTTACACTTTTATCCACTAAATTAGCTCATTTCAAATTTGATGCCTGCAGCAAAGGGCTGAAAAAGCAATACATTTCGAAAAGATTCAGCTGGGAGAACATCTAGCAACTAATTAAGTTAATTGACATCAGGTCTGTAACATGATTAGCTATAAAAGGGATGTCATTGAGGCTCTCCAATCTGAGTGCGTAAAAAGATTGTGGAATACACTGCATCACTCATCGGCATGATTCTGTCATTGACATTACTAAATGGGCCCAGGAATACTTCCAGAAACCACTGTCGGTAAACATAATCCACTGTGCCATCTGCAGATGCCAACTAAAGCTCTATCATGCAAAAAGGAAGCCATATGTGAACATGATTCAGAAGCGCCGTCGTGTCCTGTGGGCCAAGGCTTATTTAAAATGGACCGTTTCAAAGTGGAAAAGTGTTCTATGGTCAGACGAGTCCAAATTTGACATTCTTGTTGGAAATCACGGACGCCGTGTCCTCCGAGCTAAAGAGGAGTGAGACCTTCCAGTGTGTTATCAGCGTTCAGTTCAAAAGCCAGCATCTCTGATGGTATGGGGGTGCATATGTGCATAAGGTATGGGCAGCTTGCCTGTTTTGGAAGGCACTATGAATGCTGAAAGGTATATAAAGGTTTTAGAGCAACATACACTGTAAAAAATAATTCAGAGGCTTTGTAAATTTTACAAAAATAAAAACTTGTATTAACTTAATAAAATCTCTGAATATCATTTAAGAGATTATTTGACTTGGGTTTACCAAAATTAATGAGTAAAAGTCCCACAGTTTATTTTATCTGAAATTTACTTGTTCTACTTAAGTATGTTTTAATAAAAATATTAAGCATTTAACTATCAAATTATATTTTTCAGATGTCCTTAATGTTTTTGGTACATTTAAAAGAAAATATTTGAGAATGTTGCAATAAAACTTGTCAGTTTTAAGAACAGAAATTGCTGCTTATTTTCTATCATTTTTTTTTGTATTTTGCATCTACTTAAAAAATTGAGTAAGTTTCGCGGTTATTGTGATCACGTGAACACAACGACCCCGCGCTCAACGACGGAAAAATCTGCTTGCTGGTCACAAGAAAGAAAACTGGAAGAAGAAGAAGAAAGAAAACTGAGGCTAAAACCACCTTAAGACTCCTTTAAAATACTGGTAAGTAGTCAGTTATCAAAAGGTAAAGAAATATTGGCTGTGTTTTCGGGTACACAAAACGTTCGGTGTAATTTTTTTGAATGCGGTTGCAGCCTTGCTGTTCTGTGGTAACTTAACGTTAAATATTAACTACTTTTTGCAAGGGGCAATTCTAGAATCACTGTGACTTTGTAGGTTTATTTTTATTTTTTCAAACCACCAAATATTCAGCTAAAATACAGTGAATACAGCTCGGCAACTTGAAATGTATGTAAAATGAGTAAATTGTTCCTGTTTTAACGCAGCATAGCTTGCCGGTGTATGAGGGGGAGGGGCCGTATTACTATTAACCGCAGAGCCGTTTCCTCCTTGTTACCGGTTATGAGCAAAATGAGTAATTGCAGAAAACAACGACTAAACTAGTCTATCCGTAGTCCAGCAATTGTAAGTAACGTTAAACTGGTGTAATAGGACAAATCCCGGTGCGCTGCAGCCGCGTTAGTGGCCCGTTGAAAAAAAACCTTTTTAATCGGCCGTCTCTCTGGGTGAGTTCACACCATGTCGGAATAGCCGAAACTACAATATACTGTGTATAAAAAGCTACCATCTCTTTGTATAACTCGTAATTACAACTGTAAACTCGGTGCAAAGTTTTCCTAGAGCCCCTACTGCCTTCTCTATGACTGCCTCATCGTATCAAAGCACCGCTGAAACGTCATCCGGAATCACTCAAATACGGAGGCATAACGTTAGTGAAGAAGTTATCGCGCTTAAGTCGAGGGCCGAGTTTCTTTTTCATCTTTACCAAAATCAACCATGGTTTTACTGTATTAAAGTGTAGTAACCATGTTTTTGGCAGATTGATTACCATTTGTATAGGACAGTTTTACTACAAATACCATGGTTAAGATATGGTTAATGTATTAATGTTTGATACCATGGTTAATTTGTGTTTACCATGGTTTAACTACAGTAACCATGTTTTTTTTTTGTATTAACACTGACTAATTTTCGTAAGGGCAGTCAGCCACTACCTTACTGTTATTAATTTGAAGTGTGAAGTTATGAATCTCTTGGCAAAACTGTTGAACATTTGTTTTACAGCATAGATGTCATCGTCCAAAAACTTCAAAAGAATAACAAAAGGCAGGAGGTAAGTGCAGTTTACTATAATGTTTCAATATAATTATATTTATAAATGTAGAAACACAGATAACAAAACATGACATGACTGACAACAGTTTGTAATAATTTATGAAATATTTATCCGAATTGTTTAAATGTGTAGAATCCACATAAGCTTATTTTTCATCAACCAGTCAAAATTTATAGCAGGGCATGCAAATTCTGTCTATTTTTTATTTTTTTTGGGCCAGACTATGTATGTATGTTGCCTATATGTTTTTATCTACTCTCAAAGAGACAATAACTGGGAACTTGCATGATACGAATCACCAAGGAGCACAGTTTTAGAAGAAAAACGTCACCTACATATTGGATGGCACCTACTTCTTTAAAAACAACAAAGCTTTGATCATAATTATTTCAAAATATAGATAATATTTGGCAGTCTTGTAAGTCCATCCACATTTGGTGTCATTCAAAATCTTTGCAAGTGATACTCTGATTAAAAGTGTCTTTTCAGAATCAAGGATAATATAGTTTCCAACAGTAAATTCCACTGTTCAATAAGTATATTGCTGTAAGTTGTTGCAATGTCTCCCACATGACCATTCTGACGGGGCTTGTGTTTATAACAAGCTTAGAGGGGGTAAACTTGATGTTTGAGATTTAACTTTTTAGTCATGATTTGTAGCACCTTGAAGATGGTCTGCTTCTTCAGGTGATATGAACCATATTATCTGTGTCCTTGTCTTGTAACATACAGGTTGAATATTAGCTCTAACCTGTTATTCTTTATATTTGTGTCTTCAGGATGTTGCTGATCCACCTATTTGTGTTCAAGAGGAATTAGCTGTCTTCAACTAACTCGGTGATCTTAGCAGAGCCTGCTGCTATCTTGTGGGATTGCCATATGCCTTGGACCTGTGATACCCCAATAACTTTAAAGGGTTAGTTCACCACAAAAATTAAAATTAGCCCATGATTTACTCACTCTCAAAGCATCCTAGGTGTTTATGACTTTCTTCTTTCAGACGAAAGAAGTTTCTCAAAAAGCATCGTAAGCCCTAACGTATGACTGATCTTAATATTACGGTCTGTTTCCCAAATGCATCGTAACTTAAGTAGCACTTGAAAATCATCGTATATTTACGAGTGCTCTGGAGTAATCGTAAACCACTTGTGCATCTTAAGAAGACAGAGTAATGAGGTCACCTGCAGGACAAAGTGCAATGTGATTGTAATATACAGTAAGGTTTTGATTGTACTTTATTACTCTTTTATATATATATTTCCGGTCAAGGCCGGAAAACCATACTGGATGCCCGTGATCTTCGGGCCCTTAGACGGCACTGCATCACATACAGGAATGCTACTGTAATGGAAATCACAACATGGGCTCAGGAATACTTCCAGAAAACATTGTCGGTGAACACAATCCACCGTGCCATTCGCCGTTGCCGGTCAAAAAAGAAGCCATATCTAAACATGATCCAGAAGCGCAGGCGTTTTCTCTGGGCCAAAGCTCATTTAAAATGGACTGTGGCAAAGTGGAAAACTGTTCTGTGGTCAGACGAATCAAAATTTGAAGTTCTTTTTGGAAAACTGGGATGCCATGTCATCCGGACTAAAGAGGACAAGGACAACCCAAGTTGTTATCAGCACTCAGTTCAGAAGCCTGCATCTCTGATGGTATGGGGTTGCATGAGTGCGTGTGGCATGGGCAGCTTACACATCTGGAAAGGCACCATCAATGCTGAAAGGTTTATCCAAGTTCTAGAACAACATATGCTCCCATCCAGACGTCGTCTCTTTCAGGGAAGACCTTGCATTTTCCAACATGACGATGCCAGACCACATACTGCATCAATTACAACATCATGGCTGCTTAGAAGAAGGATCCAGGTACTGAAATGGCCAGCCTGCAGTCCAGATCTTTCACCCATAGAAAACATTTGGCGCATCATAAAGAGGAAGATGCGACAAAGAAGACCTAAGACAGTTGAGCAACTAGAAGCCTGTATTAGACAAGAATGGGACAACATTCCTATTCCTAAACTTGAGCAACTTGTCTCCTCAGTCCCCAGACGTTTGCAGACTGTTATAAAAAGAAGAGGGGATGCCACACAGTGGTAAACATGGCCTTGTCCCAACTTTTTTGAGATGTGTTGATGCCATGAAATTTAAAATCAACTTATTTTTCCCTAAAAATGATAAATTTTCTCAGTTTAAACATTTGATATGTCATCTATGTTGTATTCTGAATAAAATATTGAAATTTAAAACTTCCACGTCATTGCATTCTGTTTTTATTCACAATTTGTACAGTGTCCCAACTTTTTTGGAATCGGGTTTGTATTATATCATATTATATTATATAGCTGTCTTTTTAATATAACTCAGATTGGATTCGTCTAAATCAGGGCTGTCCAAACTCAGTCCTGGAGGGCCGGTGTCCTGCAGAGTTTAGCTCCAACTTGCCTCAACACACCTGCATGGAAGCTTCTAGTATGCCTAGTAAGACCTTGATTTAGCTGCTTCAGGTGTGTTTAATTAGGGTTGGAGCCAAACTCTGCAGGACACCGGCCCTCCAGGACCGAGTTTGGTGACCCCTGGTCTAAATGAAGAAAGTCATATACACCTAGGATGCCTTGAGGGTGAGTAAATCATGGGCTAATTTTAATTTTTGGGTAAACTAACCCTTTAAATATACTTTGGAGGTCTTCCAAAAAAAATTCCTGGAGCTGGATCCACTGAAACTTTAAACAAGGGTTCAGAGACTAAAAAATGACCTGATTACATAGATTATTGTCCATCGTCCATGTGTTGTATAATTGTAAAAATGCATTTTGGTTGGGTGTTGTTGTCTTTAATGTTAGGTTTTAATTGTACTCCGCCTCAGGCTGTTTAATTTTTGTAAGTAATTTAAGAAGTAATTTTTGATGATTTGTTTCTTTGTAAGTCTGCACATCCACAGTTCAGTGGCTAAAATTTCAATTTATTTAACATGTTGTCATTTACAAAGTATACAAGGTTGAACTAGAGTTAAAGAGATCACCCAAAAATGAAAATTCTATCATAAATTACTCACCCTCATGTCGTTCCAAACTTGTAAGACACACCTGCATGGAAGGTGCATTTAATCTTCAGAACACAAATTAAGATATTTTTTTGAAATCCAAGATCTCTCTGACCCTCCATAGACAGTAAGGGAACCGAAAAATTCAAGGCCCAGAAACGCAGTAAGGACATCGATAAAATGGTCCATGTGTTTCAACTGTATGTGTTGAATAGTTATTTTAGTTTTCTTTGCGCACAAAATGTATTCTCGTAGCTTCATAAAATTACGGTTGAGCCACTGATGTGACATGGACCATTTTAACGATACCCTTGCAACATTTCTGAGCCTTGATCATGTTGGGGCCCTTGCTGTCTTTGAAGGATCAGAAAGCTCTCAGATTTAATCAAAAATATCTTCATTTGTGTTCCGAAGATGAACGGAGGTCTTACAGGTTTGGAACAACATGAGGGTGAGTAATTAATGACAGAATTCTAATTTTTGGGTGAACCATCCCTTTAATGACATGTTTTTTTCATTGGTCTAATTTGGCAAGTAAAGGTTAATGTCTAAAATTTTAAATGTTATTTTTGATGAATTTTGTATGTTTGTAAGTATCCACAGTTCAGTGGCTAAAATTGATTCAACAAGTTGTCATTTGCAAAGTATGGTTGAATTGGAGTTGTGGTCAAATTTGACAAATAAATGTTTCATTAAAATAATGTGTTTTGTTTATCATTGTTATATTTATTGGAAAGTACTAACATAGTAAATGGTAAATACAGTTAAAAATATATACAAGTAAAAAAGTAAATATAGGACATTGTATATACAGCATATAAATTAAATCTACTCTTTTTTTTGTTTC
Source organism: Aspiorhynchus laticeps (assembly GCA_023376895.1). Lineage (NCBI taxonomy): Eukaryota > Metazoa > Chordata > Actinopteri > Cypriniformes > Cyprinidae > Aspiorhynchus > Aspiorhynchus laticeps. The sequence goes on along the minus strand of CM041793.1, from coordinate 24,206,404 downwards.
GGATTTAATATTGAATTACTATTGCATTGCGTAATAATTGTAATTATATTTACTCAATTTTATTTATGAGATTAATTAATCTAATTATTTGAATCTACTTAAATTTTTTAGTGTGTTTTGATCTAGAATTTCTGTTGCATTGCTTAAGGATTTTAATTATATTTACTCAATTTTATTTATGAGATTAAATAATCTAATTATATGAATCTACTTAATTTTTTTTGTTACATTTACTTGATTCTTAAAGTATATTTCAATGATTTCACCCCTTTAAGATTTACTCAATATTTTTTAGTGTAAAAATGTTTCACCAAAAAAATTGAGTAGATCATAGTAAAAGTTTTTACAGTGTATGCTCCCCTCCAGACGATGTCTATTTCAGGGAATGACTTGTGTATTTCAGTAAGACAATGCAAAACCACATACTGCAGCTATTACACCAGCATGGCTTCATAGTAGAAGAGTCCTGGTGCTGAATTGGCCTGCCTGCAGTCCAGATCTTTCACCTATAAAGAACATTTGGTGCATCATTAAATGAAAAATATGTCAAAGATGACCACGAACTCTTCAGCAGCTGGAAACCTATATCAGGCAAGAATGGGACTAAATTTCAACACCAAAACTCCAGAAACTCATAACCTCGATGCCCAGACGTCTTCAAACTGTTTTGAAAAGAATAGGAGATGCTACACCATGGTTAACATGCCCCCGTCCCAACTATTTTGAGACCTGTAGCAGGCATCAAAGTTGACATGAGCTCATTTTGTGCATAAAATTGTAAAATTTCTCAGTTTAAACATTTATGTTATCTATGTTCTATTGTGAATACAATATTGGCTCATGTGATATGAAATTCTTATAGTATTCATTTTATTCAAATTTAAAACAATGTTCATTCGGGTTGTGTGTGTGTGTGTGTGTATGTGTATATATATATATATATATATATATATATATATACATACATACATACATACATATATATATTAGTGCTGTCAATCGATTAAAAGAATAATCGCGTTAATCACAGTCCTGGATTAATCACAAATTTAAAATATTAGGATTTACCTGTAAATGTGTTGCAATAACCATAGAAAGTGTTTTGCATAGAAATTCTATGCAGGGACCATAGAAAGTGTTTTGACTCAGTGCATCTCAGTGTGGTATGGAAACAGCTCCAGCCAAGATTGCAAAGCCCTACAGAGAGTTGTGCGCTTAGCTGAGCGTATCTCTGGGTCGGCTCTCCCCTCTCTGCACATCTACATCAAACGATGCAGAGGCAGAGCTGACAAAATCATCAAAGACTCAAATCACCCTGGTAACTGTCTTTTCACTAGGCTGCCATCTGGTAAGCGCTTCCGCTGCCTGATGGCAAAAACAGAGAGACTCAGGAGGAGTTTCTTCCCCACGGCCATCAGGCTCCTGAACTCAAAGTCAGCCTCTTAAAAACATCATCTGACTTACTTCAAATCACTAATCACACACTCATTACTCTCTACCTCATAACTGTCAGTGTCATTTGCTCATTTGCACACTTGCACACTTGCACACAACACGTTCTGTATCTTGTAAATCGTATCTTATTTTTATATTTATTTTATTTTTTGTGATTGGCTGCTTCATGTCAACCATGTATAACCTGTTGCACATTCCTCTCTGTACAGTCATGCTTATATTGATATTTAATTCTACAGCTTACTGTCATGCACATTCTTTTATATTTTATATTTTATTCTTTATATCTTATTTTTCATTCATTTTATCTTATGTTTACTTCCCTTGTGTTGTTTTTTCAATATTTGCACTGTCCATGGAGCGGACCCGACTCATTTCACTGCTGGTTATACAGTCTCTGTATAGTCGTGTATGTGACAAATAAAACTTGAAACTTGAAACAATAAAGAAATGCATGACAAACTAGTTTAAGGAAACATAACCTTTCACACTTCCGCCAGGTATGAGACATAATCCTTATTATTCTTTTATCATTATTCTTTTGTTTTTATTCAGCCATTATCAGTCTTTATACTGGCAATAAAACGTTTACCAAACCACAACACTTCAATCCCAGTATACATTTACCCAACTATTATCAAAAGTATTTCTAAATAAATACAACAAAACATTTCTTGCTACCTTATGTGAAGTATTATGACAAAATGCATTATGAAGAAGAATTGGACCTGTTCTGGCGCATTAGAGCTAACATTAGCATCATAAGACAATTTATGAGACTAATAGTACACTTTTACTCAGAACTCACTTCAAACCACCATCGAGTGTTTGTAATAACTTCCTTTTGCGATCACATGTGGAATTTGGTTGTTTACTGTTGTTAAAATATGCTTTTTATAGCCTTTTATATCGCTGCAAAAATGAGCATTTCAGATGTAAGTTGTACACATTCATCTCAAGAAAATCACATAGAAACCATATCCTATCGTAATCGTGTGTTTATTATTTTATATAATGTATAGTGGCTGTTGTCATGTTTATTTCTGCTGTGCTGTATGTTCTGGCTGAAACTCACGTTGTTTGTGATGATGTTACAAGTGCCTCTCCGTTCTGAAGTTGCCAGGTATACATTCCAAGTATGATACACATTAGTAAAAGGATCTATTTTAATTTGTATTGGTCTATATACACTTTGGGCGGCCGCGGTAAATTATAAAAGTAGCCCGAAAAACCGCAACCCATGGCTCTGTAATTTTTCCCGCGACTGTATTTTCAAAATAGCCCACGGCCATTTGTGCATGTGTGTGTGCCACAGCGGCTACCCTGGCAACACTGGTTCACTCTACCTCATCACACACTGAAGGATAACCTTCCGCGCTGCGACGACGGGAAGTTGGGGTCAAACCTTATCAAACGATTAAAACACGTTAAATTTTTTAAGATTAATCACATGCGTTAATGCGTTAAAGTTGAGACCCCTAATATATATATATATATATATATATATATATATATATATACTGTATGTATGTATGTATATATGCATGTATTGTGGCGGGAGGAGCAAACGACAGACACAGTGGGTGTGGTGTCAGGCCTCGGAGAGGCTTTTATTTCGAGTAGCCCCAGAGTGCACCCTGGACGATGGGGCGGGGCGACACATTAAGGTGGGGCGACACGTGTCGCTCCGCCCACCCCCAATTTCATTGGTTTATGATACAGAGCTTATTGGTGTAGACATTTGCTCATGAGCATTCTTTTATATACGTTTATAGGAATGATCTATGCTGTTTGGCTGTACTACAGAAATATTAAGTGCTAACAACAGCGATTTTAGTTAGAATTAGCAAATGTGTTTTTTTAAATTTATGACGAATTAGTTAGATTAAGTCCCTATCAATCGCTTGGTGACGGCATCTCCGAGTAGCTACTTCGGGCAGAATAGAGCTGTGTAATATGAGCTGCTCAAGAATTAAGCCTGGGGAACAAATTCTTAATTTGTGGCCATGATATAGTCCTACCTATGCTATAAATAGCCTCCTCACCTATGAGAAATATTAATTATGTTTCTGTGTGATGAACGTAAATATATTTAGTGGTCCTCAATCTCAACAGGTGGGTTGCACGTTAAATGAAGTCAGATATTATTGCACTTTTCACAGTATACGAAGCAGACATTACACATTGAGCAGTTTTAGCTGGGCGAAGATGATAAAAAATGATCCACTGTTTGAGATTTAGCTGTTTTAATGTATATTTATATGTAGCCTATATTCTTTATTTTAGGATTGGTGGATAAGCAAAAACTTAGGATATGATGATAATTCATTGTAGTTCAGTAAGACAAACTCGCAAATGGTTTTATTTTAAAAAAACAACTGCAGTGACAAAGAAGACAATAATACCAAATCCATCAGCATGAACTGTGGTTTTATGTGTGGATAATGGGAATAAAAACCTTGCTGAAACAATTTTTTTTTTTGCATATAGGCCTATTTTAAATGTTTTTTTTTTTACTAAAACAGCTGTTATTAAATCTGATCTACAGCAAATATTATTATTAATGTGCTTTAGTGCGTATTTAAGAAATACATGTTAATTTTCATGTTAAAATGTCCATGCTCAGGTCTACACCAATAAGATTTGCCATGTTATAAACCAATGGAATTGGGGGTGGGCGGAGCGACACGTGTCGCCCCGCCCCAATCGTCCAGACTGCACTCTGGAGTACTTGTTTATTTCTGTTCAATAAAAGCCTCTCCGAGTCCTGACGCCACACCCACTGTGTCTGTCGTTTGCTCCTCCCACCACACTGGTGGTGAATGCGGGTAAGGCGGAGCTTAGACAGTGCAGTTGGGCAACACCCGATGACGTCATCCCCTCTCGCTCGCAAAAGGTCATGGAAATCCGCACTGGGATGGAGGAACGACGGAGACGGCCTCCCAGCCACCAAATGGGTAAGTGACGTTCCTTTTATTGTCATTTACCCTGTGGCTGGTTGAGGCTGTCGACTAAAACCTGGTTTCTCTGTCCCGGTTCCGGCGCGGTGCGAGAGGGAGAGTTGCCCGGAGAGGAATCCCTGCCCCGCCCACTCCATATATATACTGTGACGAGTCGGCTGCCTCCCCCTAATTATCAGCATCTCCCCATCCCTTAATCACCGCCCTTTCACCAGGCTCCCGACGGGAGTGGGTGTGTGAGAGAGGAGGGGTTCTGAAAACAGCCAGGTCTGGCGGCGTGTGATGAGGCTTCATTCACTTCAGGTGTGCGATTAAGGGATGGGGAGATGCTGATAATTAGGGGGAGGCAGCCGACTCGTCACAGTATACAGTATATACAGTATGTGTGTATGTGTGTAGCAAAATACTTTCATATTGCAATCTTATCAGTTGGCTAATTGTCTTTGTAGTGCAATGGGACCAAAAAAATCCATTGTATTGATGCAATGCAAATGTTTGTGTTGATCTGAACAGACGCATTAACAACCATTCATTCAAATTAAAATATATATCACAACGAATATTTGTCTTGGTGTGAACAGGCTTTTCACTGAAGGAGGAACCCAAGCCATATCTAGACACCAGAATTGCATAGACCCTGTGTCCAAACATGCTTATTTCCTTTCTATATAGTAAGCGAAAAACAGTATGTGATGCGAGTAGTGTGTCAGAAAATGATGACCCACTACTTCCAGCAAGATTCTGAAGTGTGCATCTGATGGACACTTTACTATCCCCTGAGGCCATGGGAAAGGTTTTGTGATGCTGATGCTGGTGAGTCACATGGCAGTGACAACATGGTGGATGAAGAACATGCAAATTTCCATATTCGTACTTAGACCGTACTTTTTTTAACAGTCGCGAAGTAAGTTTTAATTCAAATGTATTACCTATGAGACCGTATGTGCTTTTGGATGCAACTTTTTCAGACTTGAGCTAGTATGTATCCGATTAGCAGCCACCTAGTAACCACCCACTTATACTCCAGCACATCAACAGTGAGTTTTCCACTTAAATTTTGTACAGAAATCTTATTCAATCTACAGTTTAAGCATCTGTTCTTGTAGTGGCACATGGCTACGTTGCTAATAGAGTGTCAGTTGTAGGTGTGGTCTCATATGGAGATAAGCATGCTTTGGCAAGACTTCAGTGTGAAATTGTAGCCCCCTAAGGCTGGTGTGGACACCACAGGGACACAGACCTTCACCACCTGCACCAAAACAGTGGGGGCGCCAGCAACCCTGAGCAATTAGCACGCCACCGCTGTCTGTATGAACTTCCTCCCACCCACCTGACAGGCGTGAATGTTCTGGGAGCCCCGGTGCTGGGCCTCATCGATTGCCTCTTTGAAAAGGGCACCCCCTGCACACAATCTCTTCACAGCCCACTCGCCTACTGCAGAGACAGCCAACCAATCTATTGTGGCAGGAAACACCAGCCGTCCTGTCAGAGAAAGACAGGATGCCCTGTAACTGCGATACCTAAACATTGGGTTTAGCGCACATGCAAATGGCTCAGCAGTATCTCCCCTGGAATTTGAGGAATCCTTGACAATTTCAAAAGAAAGAATATGTAATCTATGCAATCCGACAACAAAGAGATTGTACTCCTGATGGAAAAATAGATGAGGGCTTTACAATGATGCCACCATGCCTGTCAGCAGTGGATATCTTCAAATCTTTTAGGTGGCTGTCATGTGCAAGTTATGAGTGACACATGAATTCTTTGTAAAACAGCTTTCAAAGCACTTGCGCTTCAGTCTCCCACCACAAAATAAAAACTGTCAGAGGATACTCCTCTTTCTTTGCCTGACACATCACAAATATCTTTTATCTCCTGTGTCTTGTTTGCTGCAAGCAACTGTCTCCCTTACAAAACACCTCTAAAGACATTAAGTGTGTCAATGAGATAAGTAAGGAAGGAAGGAAGGAAGGAAGGAAGGATGGATGGATGGATGGATGGATGGATGGATGGATGGATGGATGGATGGATGGAGAAAATTTGATATAGTGACAGATGGATGGAAGAGAAAATTAGATATAACGATGAATGGATGGATGGATGCATGCATGGATGGGTGGGTGACAGATTTAATGTTGGATGGATAGATGGATGGAAAAATTGCATATAATGACGGATGGATAGATTGATGGGAAAATTAGACAGATATCATGATGGATGGGAAAAATAAGATATAATGACGGACGGATGGATGGATGGATGGGAAAATTAGATATAATTGATGGGAATATTAGATATAATGATGGATGAACAAATGGATGAGAAAATTAAATAAAACGATGGATGGATGGATGGATGAATGGATGGATGGATGGAGAAAATTTGATATAGTGACAGATGGATGGATGTGAAAATTAGATAGATATAATGATGGATGGACAGATGGAAGAGAAAATTAGATATAATGATGAATGGATGGATGGATGGATGGATGGATGGATGCATGCATGGATGGGTGGGTGACAGATTTAATGTTGGATGGATAGATGGATGGAAAAATTGCATATAATGATGGATGGATAGATGGATGGGAAAATTAGACAGATATCATGATGGATGGGAAAAATAAGATATAATGACGGACGGATGGATGGATGGATGGATGGATGGGAAAATTAGATATAATTGATGGGACAATTAGATATAATAATGGATGAACAAATGGATGAGAAAATTAAATAAAACGATGGATGGATGGATGGATGGATGGATGGGAAAATTAGACATACAGGTGCATCTCAATAAATTAGAATGTCGTGGAAAAGTTCATTTATTTCAGTAATTCAACTCAAATTGTGAAACTCGTGTATTAAATAAATTCAATGCACACAGACTGAAGTAGTTTAAGTCTTTTGTTCTTTTAATTGTGGTGATTTAGGCTCACATTTAACAAAAACCCACCAATTCACTATCTCAACAAATTAGAATACTTCATAAGACCAATAAAAAAAACATTTTTAAAACATGTTGGCCTTCTGGAAAGTATGTTCATTTACTGTATATGAACTCAATACTTTGTAGGGGCTCCTTTTGCTTTAATTACTGCCTCAATTCGGCATGGCATGGAGGTGATCCGTTTGTGGCACTGCTGAGGTGGTATGGAAGCCCAGGTTTCTTTGATAGTGTCCTTCAGGTCATCTGCATTGTTGGGTCTGGTGTCTCTCATCTTCCTCTTGACAATACCCCATAGATTCTCTATGGGGTTCAGGTCAGGCGAGTTTGGCCAATCAAGCACAGTAACACCATGGTCATTGAACCAGCTTTTGGTACCCTTGGCAGTGTGGGCAGGTGCCAAGTCCTGCTGGAAAATGAAATCAGCATCTCCATGAAGCTTGTCAGCAGAAGAAAGCATGAAGTGCTCTAAAATTTCCTGGTAGATGGCTGCGTTGACTGTGGACTTCATAAAACACAGTGGACCAACACCATGGCAGCCCAAATCATCACTGACTGTGGAAACTTCACACTGGACTTCAAGCAACATGGATTCTGTGCCTCTCCACTCTTCCTCCAGACTCTGGGACCTTGATTTCCAAATTAAATGCAAAATTTACTTTCATCTGAAAAGAGGACTTTGGACCACTGAGCAACAGTCCAGTTCTTTTTCTCCACAGCCCAGGTAAGATGCTTCTGACATTGTCTCAGGTTCAGAAGTGGCTTGGTAGCCCTTTTCCTGAAGACGTCTGAGCGTGGTGACTCTTGATGCACTGACTCCAGCTTCATTCCACTCCTTGTGAAGCTCTCACAAGTGTTTGAATCAGCTTTGCTTGACTGTTTTCTCAAGCTTGCGGTCATCCCTGTTGCTTGTGCACCTTTTCCTTCCCAAATTCTTCCTTCCAGTCAACTTTGCATTTAATATGCTTTGATACAGCACTCTGTAAACAGCCACACCTTTCAGTAATGACCTTCTGTGACTTACCCTCTTTGTGGAGGGTGTCAATGTTTGTCTTCTGGATCATTGCCAAGTCAGCAGTGTTCCCCATTATTGTGGTTTCAAAGAACAAGAGATACCCGGAATTTATACTGTATGGATGGTCAATTATTGAAACTCAAACGTAAATATTCTAATATTTTGAGATACTGATTTTTGACTTTCATGAGCTGTAAGCTCTAATAATCAAAATTAAAACAAAAAAGAAACTTTTGAAATGTTTTACTTTACATGTAATGAATCTAAAATATATGAAAGTTTCACTTTTTGAAATAAGTTACAAGAAAAAATGAACTTTTTCACGAGATTCTAATTTATTGAGATGCACCTGTATATAATGATGAATGGGGAAAATGGATATAATGGCGGATGGGTGGATGGATGGATGGAATGAAAAATTATACCGATATAATGATGGATGGATGGAAAAATTAGACAGATATAATGATGAATGGATGGGAAAATATAGTGATGGATAGATGATAGATGTATAGATGGACAGATTGATGAGAAAAATAGATATAATGATGGGGAAAAATAGATAGATAGATAGATAGATAGATAGATAGATAGATAGATAGATAGATAGATAGATAGATAGATAGATAGATAGATAGATAGATAGATAGATAGATGTTTACACTGCAAGTAATTGTCTCTGAATAATTTTACATTTTGATGCAGCATCACAATACAAAGTGGTGGTGGAAATTTATTGGTTTTGATGCAACCTTGCAACTTGATTAAGGGTTTCATTCAGAAGTCTGAACTGCCTATTCTGAAGGGTCCTTTATGCCTATCATTATTATATAATTATTATTATTATATAAATAAAAGGAACAATTCACCCCCTTCTTTTTGGAGCTTCACAGCCACTGTCCCTTCATTGTCACTGTATTGAAAAAATCAAGACATTCTGCAAAATTTCTTCTGAAAATCTAAACTGCAACAAATGCAGCCATAAATGTTTTAATGAAATCATTGCCAGCAACTTGACATGCACTCCTGCAGCCACCTGAGGACCATGTCCAGCTTCTCATCTCTACTGCTCTGCCTCAGAGTCGAGGAGGCACCGAGCTGAGGGTCGCTTTCAGAAGCTGCAGGTTCTTCTTCTTTATATGCAGCCAGTAACTCCCTGCAGTCCTTCATGTCCTTCAGCTTATGGTAGAACGCTCTACAGCTGTAGCCTTCTCTCCAGCCCTGCTCTATGTGTGTCATCAGCTGCTCAAGCTCATTGTAGTAGCACAGACAGCCTGAGCACTTGTACCTTTTAATCCCACAAACCACTTTCGTCGCCGTTACAGATTGGATAAAACAAGCGTTTAGTCCCAGACTTTGAAGGTCTCTGGAAAGGTGGTTGATTCCAGTGCAGAACCTGAGGTTGACAGAGCATAGCCTTGGGAGGATCTTAGAGCAGCTGGGCTTAACATGGTTAAGGTCCATGGTTTTGGACGGCAACCTCACAGAGTTTGCAAGGTTCTTCTGACCTCAACTGTTTTCAAATAAACTTTATGGTTTATAGTTGTCCTTGAACACTAACAGACGTTGACAAATAATCTGTGACAAAAGAAAAAAATCAGCATTTAAACCGAAAGGTCAAACATTTTTGAAAGAACACAAAAATGGTGAAAAATGGGTTTAATTCGCTTTGACCTTTAACAAGTCTGTAGATACATCTAAGATATATGCTTTTCCCAAGACTGATTGCCCCTCAGTCATTGTGATTGCATGCCATAGACAATTTCCTTTCTACAAGTTGAAATGGTATGAAAGGATATGAGTTGCACTGTAAATCAATAAATCTGATGAAATACAAAGAAAGACTCCATCAACAACATGACTATCAAAGCTTCACCCTAATAAACCTATATTTTTTCCTGCTTAAAGGGGTCAAACTGTGAGAAATTGAATTTTTCCTCAACTTTGGAAATAAAACTGTAACTTCAAGAACTGAACACATTCTGCTCAATCCAAAAAGAGCATTTCCTAACACTAGACTGTAAAAACAGCTCTTTCTGAATTGGTGAGGTAATAAGGATGAAGTATGATAGATATTAATCCAAAACACCACAATAATTAACAGGAGGAGTAAAAAGTGGTTGCAAAGAGGCTGTCATTGAACACTCTCAGAAAAAAAGCTGTCACTGAGATGGTACCTTTCCAAAAGGTACACTTTTTGTACCTAATATTTACCTTAAAGGTAGCAATATGGACCCTTTAGGTACAAAGATGTGACTTTTGAAAAGCACCAGTGACCCCAGCTTTTGTAGGCTACCATTTTTTTCTGACAGAGATAGGACAGCACATGCTATATTGGACCCAAGGCAGCATTTATCTGATCAAAAACATACAGTAAAACAGTAATTTTGTAAAATAATATTACAATTCAAAACAATGTTTTTCTATTTTAATATTTCTTAAAATAAAATGTATTCCTGTGATAGCAAATTACGCTTAATTTTCAGCAGCTGTTACTCTAGATTCCTTGATGAAAGAAAGTTAAAAAGAACAGCATTTATTTAAAATATAAATACTGTCCCTAAACTTTTGAACTGTAGTGTAAGTTGTCATGTTCTCAAGGGTGTTTAAATTAAAGCCTTACAGATGTAAGAAAGTTTCGCGTGCGTTTTTCCGTTTTTTTCGTATTTCTCATCCTTTCCTATCCAAATGCATGCTACGGATGCGAAAACGCACAAAATCGAACTTGATCCGAATTTTTTTTATGACGGACGAAAGTTTCAGAGGCCGTGTGTAAACGTGATTGACACAACGTAAAGTCATATTTATTTTTTTAAAATTTCAGACTCAGTGTACAATGACCTTTAGTATCAAAAATAGGGTGTAAAATGGTCACGCTTGATAAGGTCCCTTTAAATTCTTTGCACAATTCAACCTTAGTACTTCAATGAATACCTCGATGACAAACAATAAATAAAGGACAAAACAGAAAGTACAATTTCAATTGGTTTGATTCTCAGTTGTGCTTCTGTGACTTTGTGAGGAACAGCAGGCATCGTCCATACAGATGTACCCAAGGCTTTAGTGCAAATAATCAAATCAATTCACATCAAGAATCTGTGTGTCTAGAATAGGCAACGTTCTCTGTCACCTCAAAGTTACCTTCCCTTGTAGATCGTCTGGCATCAGTGTCCGTAATGGCAGTGTTTCCTATGCAATCCTATGATATGGATCCTATGAAAGATGACTGTAGATGTCAAGCTCTAGTTTAAGATGAGAAACAAACAGCTGAGACGGGTAAAGGTAATTGGCCATAAATAAATCAAATTAAATGATGTTGCCGTTGAGGTAATTGTTTGTGATATCCAGGTGTTTAAGAAACAAATGCCACTGCAACTGGAGCATATGAAAACATCGGCTTAAACACAAATTGTGTAAATTATTCTAATTCTATGGAAATTTGGAAAGAAAGCATAAGTACAAAAAGATTGAAAATGAATACAGTGTGTAACAAATGAAAAGAATAAGTCATCCATTTAATGAAGTGGCAGGAGAAAGGCAGAAAGAGAAGAAAAATGGGGAAAGAGTGTACAGGATGCAACTCCATTGGGAGTTAAATTATACATAATAGTCCCAATAGTCATTTTCAAAAAGCATGGAGGCATAACCTCTTACTGCAGGGCACAACAAAGCAAGCCTGGATCTAAACACATAATAGCTGCAATACAACTACACTCTTACCCCTTACCTGTCCTTCACAAACATCTCCATCATATTTTTCATATCATTAGACAAAAGCAACAGTATTCATTTCTGTTACTTTTTAAATTATTGTTTAGTGTTACCAAGGAAACCAGAAGAAGATTCTAACTATCAGATATTTATAGGTTCTGTATAAGTGATTTTTTTATGAAATAGCACTCAAAAATATCCTTATTAATTGACATAGATCCCTGAATTATGTATCCTAGAATATAACAACTGTCCCCACTCCAGCCAAAATAAAACTGAACAGCAGGCTGCAGTCAGAATTGGTACAGTGAATAAAAATGGTTTGAGGTGCAATCATTTTGTATGCGTTCACAGGACGCCTCGTGTAGCAGGATACAGAGAGCTTAGATCATTTTTAATAAGCACCATATTCAGTTTAATTTGCAGTAGTCGGATAGTTTATCATTGGATAATTGGTCTTTACACAGACTGCTTATAGCTGCTCAGAGGTGGCATGAATGCATTTACACAGGTAAAGGCTAAAGTAAGAATATGCAAAATATTGAGGGTTACATTTAAATTTTGTTTCACTGCAAAAAAATCAAAAGTTGAGAAAACTTAAAAGTTTAAAGCAACCAGCTTCAGGATATTTTTGAGTTCTCAACGTTTTGTTGTATAAACTAATAAAAACAGTGAGAAAACTCCTGAAGTGTTCTTGAAAATAAAAATAACGTTTATGAATATAGGGATAATAATAATATTAATGCAAGGGATAAAAATAAAATAATTAAATATATAATTTGAAAAAGGTCTAGAGTGCAACAATTGGGATCCAAGAAGTAAAAATCCCACTCATTTTCTCCATAGAGAAACCACACATTCTTATATGAAGCACTGCAAATGGCATAATAGTCAATCTCCCTACACTCAAATGTAGTGTATATATGCATATATTGTAACTATCGTAAAATATATTGCTTCTATATACAATCAACATCTTTAAATCAATGGTTTTACATTTATTCATTTTGATTGTCATTCACAATTCTTTATGGGATTGTAGATCTTTCCCTCATTAAAGTAGAGTCTTGTACCTTTGTCAATTTTTTGCTTCAAATCAAAGTTTGTAATATTGTGATGTACAGTATATATTGTCACCTGGTAATTGTTTGGTTTGGTTCATGGATTATATGTCTTTAAAAAAGACTTTTAAAATCGCATACAAGTCAGAATAGAATAGATCTGTCGATACATTCATCATGACATTCGTCACTTTTAACCTCTGAATGGTTGATATTTCACACCAGAAATTGAAAAAGGTTCACGTTGTGTTTAGCTTCATTGCCTGAAACAGTGTTGACACATGACTTTACAACGCAAATGCATCTGGGTTTTTTGGAATGATCCTCCCTAACCTCACTAAAAACCTGAAGTAATGAGAATAGGGTGAAATCAGCCATTCACAGGCTGTGCAGTCATTTTTTTGACAACACGAGCCAGTCAAACAGACAGTGTAGAGAACGATAGCATATATCTGTCAGTGTCTCTGTCATCTCGCTTTGCCAAATCAAGCTTATTTTCATCTCTGAAAAGAGAAGCTCGGCATACAGAGAGACCTTGCCAAGCAACACATGGGATGTAGGCGAGCAAGATGCCTTCATATCTAAGATCCCAAATGCATCACAAGGAGGTGAGAGCCATTTTCACCACAGAGATCATTTCAATATTTAATGCCCTTTTCTAAAGCTAAAAAGTGACGTGGTCGTAATCCAATTTGCAGATGACTACAGTGCACTGGAACTGACGCCACTGCCGAAGAGAAAGAAGTTGTGCGGATGCAGCGAGACGAAAATAAGGTCTCCACAGTGATTCATGCAGAAGGCACATCTATCACCTCTCTGGCAGCAGAGCCGGTGTGATCTGACGGCTTCCAGAGCTTCATTCCATGACCCTGTTTTCCTAAAGCCTGCCGGAGTGTTCCAAACTAATCCCATCCTGCACCTGGAGAGCGAGGCAGATGATACATACAAAAGAAGCCCACAAATAGTATGAGATATCAAACAGACGCACATCATGAATGAGTAATTGAGAATGACTGCGGGGTAGAGCGCATAGTGAGGAGCATCTTGGCATGAGCACTTCCTCATACTCAGCTGCACATCTTCAAGCCAATCAGATAGGCTGCCAATGACACCTCCATCGTCTCGCTGCGACTCCAACATGGATGGAAAGAACAAAAACGCATTCGGAGGGTGAACGAGATTAGTGCTTTATAAATGGGAAAAGTTTGCGATTTATTATTTTCCACAGTAACACCCCAGTGAAGTGGCAGAGACGGAAGTGTGTAATACGGTGGAAAAAATATTGCCAGGGGTAGTCAGCTGTTGGTAAAGAAAGACGAGCACACATTGGAATGTTATTCAATGGATTTAATGTGTAAAAAATCAAACATGAAATCAAATAAGTTAAAGGAATTTTTTAGATCTAGAAAAAATGTCATTGCAATTTAAAGATGCACTCAATAAAAACATTTTGCACAAAGAAATGAAAAAGTTAGTAAAAAACTAAGTATGCTCACATGAGATGAAGACTGCAATCATACCAGTACCCTAATGAAAGCAGCTTTATTTTACATGGAGTGGGTTGGCTCATGTTAAATACTACTAACCTTATTTCAGATAAGAAATAAATTAATTGTTGCTGATTGCAAATGACATACAATTTTGTAGCATAAAAAAAAAATACTGAGTGCATCTATTAGACATTATTAACCAAAATTAATGAATTTTTAACAAAGAATACCGTCATTTCTGATGTTAAGGTCACTTACATAACAGTATAAAGTTACCTGAATTTTCTTCCAGCATTGATACCATTTCAAAACATTGTTTCAAAATTCTACCATCAGCAAAATTAAAAGTAAAATAAAATACAATTAAAAATCATTCATTTTTCCAAGAAAAGTGCATATTAACTACCGCTGTAACCAACCCAACAACTCATTTTTCTGCATGTTTGAAGATCAAAATGCATGATATGAAATTTAACCACATTTATATAGAGAATGTATCATTCTTTGTGTTTGATATTTCCAGGATAAAATGACCATATAGCCACAGTGGTCTAAATAGGACTTAAGGCCATCCATACAGAATATCCTCTTTTTTGACCTCTTCAAGAAAACCCATTGTCAATTATGTGGCTTTGCCAGACAGGAAAAGCCCTATCATCGCAAACATAATGGGTTCTCATAATTTTATCATCACATAATCAATCTCTTAATCGTCTTATCTATGGAGGCCCTGGAAACATCTGTCCAGTATTGAGCTCATGTCACATGCTCTCACATCAGTAAACCAATTCTCCCCATGACAATGTTCAATTGGCCCATCACCTTATAGATTAATACAAAAAAATATGTGTTCCATAAACCAAACAATAAAAGTGAAAGTGACGTTACATGGTGACCCATACTCGCAATTGGTGCTCTGCATTTATCCCATCCAAAGTGCAAACACACAGCAGTGAACACACACACACACACCATTGGGCAGTGGGCAGCCATTTATGCTGCGGCGCCCGGGGAGCAGTTGAGGGTTCGGTGCCTTGCTCAAGAGGAGCTCAGTCGTGGTATTGAGGAGGAGAGAGCGCTGTACATTCACTCCCCCCACCTACAATTCCTGCCGCACCTGAGACTGTCTAACCATTAGGCCACGACTTCCCCCTAAAACTTCCCTTTCACTTATATTTTAGGAATAAAATGTCCTTCTTTGAACACTGTGTAAGGCACTTAAAACATTTTAAATGTGTTTTAAAAAAGTCTTCATTTACTCACCTTTAAGTCTTTCTTTTGTGTGGAACACGAAAAGAGATATTTATAGAAGCTGCTCTTTTCCATAGAATGAAAGTGAATTGTTGGTTTTCAACCAATAACAACTTATAAAACTATATTTCTATATAGAATACAGCTCATGACTTTTATGGGCTACTTTTATATTTTTAAAGTGCCTTTTTGGAAAATAGCAGCATAAACATTCTTCAAATTGTCTTTTTTTTAAGTGTTTCACAGAAGAAAGTCTTACAGTCTTGGAACAACATAAGGGTGAGTAAATAATGACTAAAAAACTACTTCCTGTTTTCAACATTACATAAATATTAAGGACACCAGCAATTCCTGAAGTAATAAATAACTGAGAAAGCTAAGTAAATAAAATAAATTCATTATAAAATGACTTACAGAAATAATCATTCAGCATAGGAAACGGACCTACAGATTGTCCGAATTTAAAGAGGTTTATATCCACATACTCCAAACTAACTAACCCACACTGTTTCTCTACAACTTTAGGGAAATATGAAGCAAAAAATAAATAAAAATCAGAGAAAGTTGGCCACTACAGTCTAGTATTTGCTGTGACATCCGGCTCTGTTTCATCCCACAATCTATTCTCTACAGCAGGTAAATGACTAGAGGTAGGCTGCCATATGCTTTCAGATGTAAATAATAATCAATGTAAATTTTTAACTGTATAAAAAGTGTAACCCAGCATCTCAATCACTGCACAATGGGCTACTAAATTTACACACATGTAAATAAGAGCTGATGTTATAACATGGAGGACGAAGCAGGACATGGAATAAAACGGGTAATTTGGCACCATCTCGTGGTTGTAAAGACAACGGCGGCAGCGCCATCGCCAGCACTGCTGTTTATCTGAGCCTAACCTCAATACTCAGCCAAAAATACACACACAACCAGGCTGCCAAAGGGCTCTAAGTGCAAGCAAGATCTGACTTACATCAGGTACCAGAATACAGAGGACTTAAAAATGCTAGTCACTAGTAGTTAAATATGTCAAGCATTTGAATAAATAGAAGCTACTTTCCAGGAGAGCAGAGGAGGATGAGACACCAGCAGATGGAGCTGGCAGCACTGACTGATTAAAATAACTCAAATTACCATCTTGTAAAATGGTAATGATTGTCATTTGCGACAGAGAGACCCAGAGGTTATGATGAGCGCTTAAATGCAGTGTTTATATCTTGCAGAGAAATGGGGGTGTTTAGTAATGACGTCTATATGCAGGCCAACCTGGAAGTCTAATTCACCATGGTTTCCCTCAGGAACTTCCTTGTGGGCTTTAAGAATAGCAGTTTTGTGGTTTGGAGACTTTCACATTTCATTATATAACATTGGAGCTGGTAAGAAATTTTCATGCTTTTGAAAAGTCTTTTATGCTCACCATAAAAAAAAAATCAGTAATATTGTGAAATAATATTACAATTAAAATAACTGTTCTATTTTTAATATGTTTTCAAATGTAATTTATTTCTATGACGGCACAGCTGAATATTCAGTATTCAGTGTCACATGATCCTTCAGAAATCATTCTAATATTCTTAATATGATGAATGATGTTTAAAACATGTTTTTTAGGATTCAAAAGAACAGAATCTATTTGAAATAGAAATCTTGTGTAACAGTATAACTTATGATCAATTTAATGCTTCCCTGTCCAGTAAAAATTATATTTTCTTTAAAAATAAAATCTTACTGACCTCAAATTTTTGAACAGCAGATTATGTTATATATAGCACACATACATAATTTAACTAAAAAATCCAAAACTCACACTCATTGCACGGAAATGGAAATTCTTCTTAGGGTTTTCGGATTACAAACTGAACAACTCCATTATGAATGATGAATTTTAATACACTATCCAAAAATGTTCAAATCTAATATGTTATATCATTAAAACATAGCATATTTTCTGTAATTTATCTGTACTGCGCACGTCGTGTAACAGGAAGGCACTATTAATCTTTAATCCTTAAGGAACTGGAATGCTCAATGAACTGGTATGAAGTCAGAGCAGCTGATATGAAATGCCCTTTGAGCTGTAGTGCAGGCGAAGGGTGTAGAGAGAACCTTTGCTATGTTCTCTCTTCAAACAACCACTTCTGGGAGGCTAGGTCGGAGCAGGGCCGGAGAGCAGGGCCAGGGTTCCCAGTGTCAGTCCGAGCTACGGCCTCAATGCACTTCTGTGTCTGAACATGGTAGAGAGAGCCGTCCTGCCAATGCAAAGATTATGAGAAGTATTACACATCCAAGTTTAATACTTAAGGGCAGGGGTTTGTTCAAATACTATTTAGGCACTAGAATAAGAAGCTCAGTCAACCCCAGCCCCTCCTCCCTACTCTAATACCCCACAGAATCACGCTGACATCTCTTCAGGTGCTCGCTGTACTGGCAAAGAGTTCACACTAAGGATTGCTTCTGAAATTTCACTGCAAGCCACACTGAAACCTCTTGCCATGCCATGTGACTTTCTCAAGTAACGCTTTAATGTGACATTTTCTTGGACCTTCGTTTGCTTCCAAGAACACTTGATGTGCTGCAAAGCTGCATGTTAGTGTGTTAGTGTACAATTCTTGTCCTAACTAAATGTGAACCATATGATGATGCTAGACCTGTCAATTTAAATATAATTTAAAAAAACTGTAATTATAATCTGATAACATTTTAAAATTTAAACACTAATGTCTGTTAATAATTTAATCAAATGCCACAAAAATGTCTTAAAAATTATCTTAATGTGATAAATTATCTTAATGTGATAAAAGTGCAGGCACTTTTTAGCCAATACTGTTCAGTTTGGGGTCAGTAAGATTTTATGAAGTGTTTTTGTCTCTTATGCTGCATTTATTAGATCAACAATGAAGTAAAAACAGTAATACTGTGAAACATATATTTTTAATCTATTTTAATATACTTCAAAATATTATTTATTCATGTGATGGCAAAAAGGATTTTTTATCATTACTTCAGTGTCTTCTGAAATCATTTTAATATGCTGATTTGCTGCTCAAGAAACATTTCTTATTATTATCAATGTTGAAAACAGTTGTGCTCCTTAATATTTTTGTGGAAACCGTGATGCATATTTTAGGATTATTCAAAAATATACGAAATTCAAAAGAACTGCATTTATTTCAAATAGATGTCATTTGTAACATTATAAATGTCTTTATAGTTACTTTTGATCAATTTAATCTGCCCTTGCCGAATAAAGCTATTTCTTTCTTTTAACAAAAATCGTATTAACCCCAAAGCTTTGAACAGTAGTGTGTATATGATTATTTGAGATTAATTAATGCAATTAATTGGAATAAAATTCTATTTGCATACAATCATATATCTGCATACAATCAGTCTGTACTGACATGATTAGTGATCTCACCTCTCTGAATAGAAACTTCTGGTCTTCAGGCACAGCTTCCCTGGGTTTACTGCAGTGATGCATGGTAAGGAATGTGGAGTCAGGATCAGCCACGACGCAGCCTGCAGGCTCCCTCGTGTTATAACGGATCTCTTGGAGTGTGGAGTACTCAAAGAACTGTCACAAAAAGAGAAAGGAAGATATATACACACAAGAACCTCAATACATCATATTAAATATTACGGTATCATTATAGTGACATTTTGTGAGCAAAAAAGGACCATTGTCTATTGTGAAGAACAGTGTGATAAATGGAAAAAACTCCCAAACACACAGATTCCTATTGCAATGATTGGATTTCACTCGTAAACTCTCACTGCGCATTACTTGACCTTCATATAATGTCTAAAATATTAATTCACACAATTTGAGATGGATTCTTTAATTGCAAAACAGTGAATAATTGCTGATAAATTCATTGTTTTTCCTTTTTTAACTAATGTTGTCAGTCTTTTGTATTGGGTCTCAGATCATCCTTCAGCATGTGACATGATTCTGTGATATTAGTTGGTAGCATTTCATTCCATAAAATTACCGAAGATTGTATGTAATAATCGTATATCATGTGAATTATCAAGCTATAATTCAATAAAGTTGCCTGATCTCAACCAGTACACATTTCTGAAGGTCTGCTATAACCTTTTATAGAAATACTTTCTTAAATTGCAACATAAGCATCTTAAACAGGATTGACCCAAATGTACCAACCCAGCTTGAAACAGAAGAGCATTTCTCTTGTATTCACAGATAGAATCCATTAGAAGATTGTTGTTGTGTTGTATTTATGGCTGATATTGTGCACTGATGAGTCTCCAGGGCTCATCTGCTTCCCCACAGAGAGGGAGGAGAAGAATAAAGTCACGCCGCTGTGCCAGGCGGCTCGAGTCGCTTTAAAAACAAGCTTGCTGGGGAGTACACAACACACTATTTACTGCGCCATATTAGGATGTTGTCTTAATACATTAGAAGTGCGAGTCACACTTTGATGTATATTCCTGAGGACGCATTACAATCTCTGTGTATTGTGCGGCAGTGAACACTAATCGGAGCAGTGTGGCTGTCTGTCGTTACAGTTGAGAAAATTAAAGTTACCTGGTTTTGTCCCATGCCATGACAAGGGTAAAGAATGACCCGGTGACCGGCCATATTATGATCATCAGGTGGGTTGTAGTCAAAGCAGTAGTTGGCCATTCCTTTATTCTTTAGCTACAAGTGAAAAGAGACAAAGAAACATCAAACAGTAGGGTCCAAAATTCTATTTTTACTTATTTAAAGAGAGCTGATCAAATGTAAAACTGTAACTTGAATGCAATGTAAGTCGCTTTGGATAAAAGTGTCTGCTAAATGCATAAATGTAAATGTAAATGTAAATGTTAAAGGGATAGTTCACCCCAAAATGAAAATTGTCATAATTTATTCACCCTTATGTTGTTCCAAAATAAGAAATTCTGACTCGTCAATGTTTATAATATGTTAATAAAAGCAAGCTGTTAAATTAAATCTGTTCATCATATCTTATGGTTTTGAAACGACATGAGGGTGATGAAACGATGACAGAATTTTCATTTTAGGGTAAACTAACCCTTTAATAAAAAAAAATTATCAGAAATTACATTATCAGCTTAATATGAGTAAAAAGTTTTAAAAGAAAATCAGGTTACACTTTATTTTGTGTCCTTGTTACAGTGTAATTATACATTTAAGTACTGAGTAATACCAATTAACTACATGTACTTACTATATGGTTAGGGTTAGGATGAGGGTTTGGCTTAGTGTTACTTGAATGTAATTATGCATAATTTATTGGTATTACAATAGTAATTACTTGTAACAAAAAATAAAGACACCTTAAAATAAATCGTTACCGAAAATTATATAGACATTAAAGGGGTCATATGATGCGATTTCAAGTTTTGCTTTCTCTTTGGAGTGTTACAAGCTGTTTGTGCATAGATGAGATCCCTGAAGTTGCAAAGACTAAAGTCTCAAAACCAAAGAGATATTCTTTATAAAAGTTAAGATTCTGCCACGCCCCCCTAAAACGGCTCATTCAAACACGCCCCCACATCTCTACATCACGATGTGGAAATATTTGCGTAATGCCGCCCAAATGTTCACGCAAAGAAAGAAGGCGTGGCTTCAGTAACCGCAGTAGTGTTGATGCAGCCGTGTCAGGGAGACGCTGTGTGTTTCTAGGCCAAAGCAAAAGCACTTTATTTGGTCTTTTGAAAGTAGATGGAATTGGGAATCATTGGTTAAGATTTGTTTACAGCACAACCCAAATGTTCGCATTTGAGCAACGCATTTTATGGATGATAGTTTTGTGAACCTAGGAGAGTACAAGGCTGGCTGTGCACGAACATGAAGCACAAAGGCTATTTCTAAAAAAAAAAAAAAGGGTAAATTCCGACTTGCTATGACAATCTGGTGCTTCTGAATCAGCGACTGTAAGTATGTTTTGTTATTAGTTCAAGTATTTGCTATTGACTGTTCAAATGTGGAGTTTTGCGCGTAACGCGTCGTGAGTGTGAGTGTGTGTGTGTGTGTGTGTGTGTGTGTGAGAGAGAGGGGAACAGGGTCACATCCACTGATCTATATATAATGACTGGATCGCTCGTTGCGTTCTAAACTGCCGACAGGCAGTGAAGCCACCGGAAGTGTTCGATCCGCCATCTTACTATTCCATAGAGCACCATTGAGTCACATGCAAACCGATTACCTAAAATCAGCTGATTTGAAGCGAATCAGTCAAACGGGATTCATTTTTATGTTATGTGTATGTAAATTAATTTTTACTTCAGATGTTATCTGCAATGTTTATGGTCTTTTTGGGCAGGATAAGCGATATATTTAAATCGTTAAGGTGGGTGTGTCTGCTGCGCACTGTCAACACAGGTAATGTTAACTGATCAAACACAAAATATAGCCTATTTCTTTATGTACGTAATTATTCAGGAATTATTAAACATGAATTCTGATATTAGTATCAGAAATCGATTTGAATATACAATGAATAATAGCCTCTGTTACTATATTGCTCTATGTTGTACTGAAATTAAAAGCTTAATTTACCATGCATCGTCTTGAAATAAAGCTTCTTGCTTCTTCCGTACTGTAAATTAGTCATTTCCCTGAATAAATTATGATGTGTATATTTTTAATGTCGTGATTGAGCAACATCTATTTCAGACTCTCCAAGATCGCGCAAATATGTTTACTAGCATTACCGTTTATGTAAAATGTAACATAAATGCTAAAATAATAATTAATTTAACCACCGTTTAAATCATTACCTGCTTCAAAACGAATGCGGTTAACAAAATTGTTGTTGAAACATTTGCAGTTAGCTTACTGTACGAATAAAAACACTATAACAAAGTTATAAACAATGAATAACTGTACAAGACGAAGGTATATGTATATGCAAAGCATAAATGTTTCTTCAGATTTCAGAATGAGCACTTTGTCATTTGTTATATACTGTATATGTTGAGGTCGTGTCCGTCTGATGTTTATCGTGTTCATCTGATGTTCGCTACTGTAATGTATTTGAACGTAACTTTTTAATAAGCAGGGGAAATTCCCGACATTAAAAAATAACCGTTTACCTGCCTAGGATGTTTGCATTGTAAGAATGCACAGGGATACTTCAGATTTTAAAACGCTGACTTGTTAGGTGATGTCTTCTCATTAAATTCGTACGATTTCCTATTAATTCAATGGAATGCATTGGAACAGTGGGGAATACCAATATGGCGGCGCGGCGGCTTCACTTTCATGACGTCACGAGCAATCCAGTTCTCTATTATAGATCAGTGGTCACATCACAGCAGAGTGTACAGCACGTCATAAATCGTCTTAACCGCGGCTTGTATGCAAATACATACGAGCATCATCACTGTGTCTGTCACGTGACTCTGTTCCTCTTTCGGGCTTGAACTGATAAAACTAACTTGAAAGCTGAAGCTCGCGATTATGGAAAGGGGCGTTACATTTCCGACGCGTGCTTGTGGTGTTCGGTCAATCACAATGCACTGGGTTAGTTGGCCAATCAGAGCAGACTGCACTTGTCGGAAGGAGGGACTTTGTAGAAAACAAAGCATTTGAGAGAGGCGGGGCATAGAGGACCTACAATAATGTACAGTATTTGAAAAATAATGTAATTAAAGCATGTCAACATATTCTGTTACACCAAATACACTAAATAATGATCTTTAACATAGCATCATATGACCCCTTTAATACTTCTTGTATTTCATTTTCATTTTAAATCACAATATGTTTGTTCTGAACTTCTACAAATCTGAAAACATTGTTTATTTCAACCTTTAAATGAAACCGTCTCAGATTTTGTCTACACTATGCCACTCGCTTGCAGTGTAGCTTTGTTGACTACAAAGGAACTGACCTAATTTCATCATGTCACACTATGCTTGCAGTGCACACTCTGAACCAAACCAACCTGCTAACTGCTGTGGGAAATTTACTTCTTCATCTGCTGCCACAAAGTTGTGCCTATAAACATAAGAAGTTTGTCTCTCCTCACCATGCCAAACATTCCAGGCCTGTCCTCTGGGATTTGAATGTCAGGGTAGATGTTCTCCAAGAACCACTTAAAATCTTTACAGCCAAGACGCATTCGGAGTTTCCGTCTGTCTGTCACATCACCATATGCCTCCTGAAACAAGCGTTAAAAAATTATGGATCCTGTTGGAAATATTTTACTACATTCAGTTTTTTCTTCTCACAATTACTTCATAAGTGTTGGTAAAATAGGGTATAAATTAATAATTGTTCTAAAATATCATAAGGTATTGAGATACATTAAGTATGGAATAATTGACTTCGGGCCATTGAATTATTAGAAAGATAATGCACACCCGAGGTGTAACGGCCACTCGTCGTGACCGCATCACCACCTCGGGTGTGCATTATTTTTCTAATAATTCAACGGCCCGAAGTCAATTATTCCGCTTATACTACGGTTGCCACACCTCAAGACATTGATCAGATGATATATTTCAAGGCATTCGTCCGGTTTTTCTACTTAAATCGCTATTGTGAGTAGGATTATTTCTTCCTGGGACAATGCTACGATCAAATGCTACGGTCAATTCTTCCTTGACTGGGACAATGCTATGATCAAATAGGCTCGTGTTTGTAGTGCTCACTTCATATCAGGCTCGGTAAAACCTCCGCTTTTAACACAAAAGTCATCGCCTATATCGCTATATAAAACCATCTGGACATGCCCACAGAATACGTAATTATAGGCGTCTAGCGATATGTAGGCTCTTAGTTTTCCGCGTGTGTATACACTCGGCTTGTCCACCAAACAGCAGTATATGGCGGGCCAGTGAATATCTGGCCAGTTGCTAACGTTGTCCATTCTGTTAGGAGCTCGGGATCAGGCAGACAATCGCCATTAGCTAAAACAAGTTTAGAATGGTACTGTTCCCGGTCCTGTGGTGTCAAAGACAGTGCATACCTTGACACAATATGCCGGTCTATTAGCCACGCCATTTTTCTGACCCCATGCTGCGCGCGCACCCAACCTAGGCTTTCGATGTTTACAAACATTGAAGGGGTCTATAGTTTTGATTGGGGGAAAATGTAACGCTTAATATAGCCGCTCAATCACAGGAATCCCCGCCTTCTGAATGAAAGAGCCAATCGCTAATTGGTAAAGTCAGCGCGTCACTGCAGCTGCCGTTAGAAGTCCCGGTTGCTATAGAAACAGTGAGCGCTCTGAGACGCGCGCTCAGGACTGTGCATGCGCACTGGCTGATCTAGCATGAAAAATAAGCTTTTTATAACGTTATTTGAGCAAAAGAAACAACATTTATGACACAGTTGTTGTCCGATTTCATTGGTGATTTCAAAAATGAAATTTAATCGTAAGCTTAGTGAACAGTTTTGGAGAATTTGATGTTTCCCCAAACAAAGTGATAGGAGCTGCACTTGGATGCCTGAGAGGCGTTTCAAAGATGGCCGCCGAGTGACATGACTTGTCTTAAAGAGACTTTGATGCAGTTAATACAGTTATGAGAGAGAGAGAGAGAGAGAGAGAGAGAGAGAGAGAAACGTTACCTCTGTGAGTCTGTGCGTCTCTCAAAAGTGTTTGGCAGCAATGTCTCTAGTTATAGTGAAACTTAAAGTTCATTTTCTTCACAAACAGCATTGTTACCTCGCTTGTGAGAAGTCATGTAGTTTTTAAGTTGTTAAACTATGTTACTGATAAAATCATCAGAGTAGCGCTAACAACATTAGCACTTATGTTAACGTGTGTGCAAACTGTCTGTGAGGGAAAGAGAGAGAGAGAGAGAGAGAGAGAGAGTATGTGCTTTCCGTACATAATAAAGCATAATTTTGTGGCAAAAACATGGATATGATCTGTCGTTTTTATCATTTTGTTTACTATATTTATTTGTTTGGCCAGTGTCCTTGTTGGTTTTGGTTATTTTGCTGTTTTAGGCTGTAAGGACCTTTGAAATAACACAAATCATTTGGCAAGTGATATGGTCATGTAATGCGGTGCCTGGAACTACGTTCGCCGTGCGTTTCCCTGAAAATAATTGCACACCTTAGAACGTTCGACAGCCAATCAGATTCAAGCATTCAACAGCCCCGTAGTATAATCAAAGACTATAGAATACCCAAGACATGTCACTCGTATTGTTTTGAATGGGGGAAAAATGCAAATGAAAGAACCAATCGCTAATCGGTAAAGTCAGCGCGTCACTGCAGCTGCCGTTAGAAGTCCCGGTTGCTATAGAAACAGTGAGCGCTCTGAGACGCGCGCTCAGGACTGCGCATGCGCACTGGCTGATCTAGCATGAAAAATAAGCTTTTTATAACGCTATTTGAGCAAAATAAACAACATTTATGACACAGCTGTTGTCCAATTTCATTGGTGATTTCAAATATGAAATTTAATCGTAAGCTTAGTGAACAGTTTTGGAGAATTTGATGTTTCCCCATACAAAGTGATAGGAGCTGCACTTGGATGCCCGAGAGGCGTTTCAAAGATGGCCGCCGAGTGACATGACTTGTCTTAAAGAGACTTTGGTATAATATACATCAAACATTATACATACAGTATACATTAAATAGCTACATTGAGATAAAACACCAGGTATAAATAAATAAATAGACCAAACAACTTTAATTTTAAGTCATTAAAGTGTATGGCAAGTTATTAAATTATTAATATACGGCAGATTTGCATTTTCTATGTGCTTTTGATGCCATTTGGGATTTATATTTATGCACATTTATTATGTATGCACAAATAGCTTATTATTTGCACATTTTTAAAAGATAATATTTATTTTTATAAACGGCAACTTTTTTAATTATATAATTTGTCAGCTTTTATGTCACCAACATGCTGAATTGTAGAGCGACAGCAGTTGGGTTTAAACACTGGTCTATGACAGCTGTGGTTCTGCACAGAAATTTGAGTTATTTCTGAGATACTACAAGCAATATTTTCTTTATAAGCAACCATACATTCTAAAATGGAACTTTACATAGACATAATTTACACAGACACAGTTGGCTGCTTCATTCATCTGCATTCAGAGTTTATATTTTTGATAAATTTTTGTGTCTGATGTGACAGACAAATATTCGGCCCAAATATGAATAGAAAGGAATGTGAATTCCCTGTGGGAATCCATCAAGAATAGGCAATAATAATTCTTGCCTTGGTAAACATCACATGAACAGACTGTTTACAATACTCTCTCTTCATATTAAATCAACTGTTTTCACAAAAAAACAAACATCTAATCAGATTTTGTCATCTTGTTTTATAAGCATTCTGGTGCAATTACCCTACAGCGGTACACCGCAAATTGTTACATGCTGCAACATCCTGTCGCAGAATAATGTTGTAACCCCATCTCTACAAACAAGACTGATAAAGGCCAAGTTCCTGTGTATGTTTGTGGCTGTGGTATCTCTTCATAAACAACCATTAGACAAGAATCACTAGTGAGTGATGGTCCACACTTATGAGGAACATCTGTTGGCGGTAAAGCTCTGGCGAAGAGTTTCATCAGATCTGCAGTAAGACGAATGACAAGAAGTGCACTTCTAATTAACCAACTTGATAGCGAATCATCAATAACATATGGCCCTGCTGTTAAATGTCGGTCGGGTGGCACAACATCACACCCATTGATGATCGGTCTGTGATCAGGCTTCAGTCTCAACAAAGTCCTGAGGCGGCATGTACGTCCAGCTACACACTCAATCAAGCGGCTGTCAAATTAAGCTTTCTGATCATCGAGATCCATCACAGAGCCTCGTTTTGGACTCAATCAACAGAGATTTTGGCCATAAATAAAATATGCCGTGAGACTCGGAGGGTGAAAGAGAGAGCGATCCTCTTACGAATTTTCATGGAAGCGGAGTATGAAGGTTGTCAAACCTGATCCACGTTGGCAAGGCCAGTGTTTGCTTGTGGTTTATGCCCAAAGAGACAGAGAGCCTTATCTGCTGGCATCACATCAGATAGATTTCGATTTGGCGGTGCCAACCTGGCAGCATCTCCAAGGTTCAGAGAGAAAAGAGTTACCCGATCTGTCACCAAGAGCAGCTCTCTCTTTAACTACAGGGCTCGGTAGGGAGCCGCCACAAGGGCAGCTAAATGACAAACATGGCTGAAAGAGGTGCCACTTCTCACTGTAGTAATTTCACACCAAGCACAGAGAGGACCTGAGGAGTTTCAGCTCATTGTCATTCATTTAGAGCATATCAGCAGATTCTGTGAAAGTGGGTGAGGATATATCTAGATTCGTGCAAAGAAAATGTGTGTCTTTCACAAGGGCTATGTAAGATAGACAATGTGATAAACGTATTCTTTGAAAACAAGCAGACAAGCAAACAGAGGCAGAGTTATGCAACAGACCACACAAGTAGGCGTACCAGACGAGCATGAGGGCTGCGATGGTAATACATTTCTTTGAATTCGTCCATCCAGACTTCTGCCGCCCGCACGCTGTTGGCCAAGGCCTTGTTTCTCGAGTAAGGTGCTTTCTTCGGAAAGACGTGACCCACGTGAGAGCAAGGATGGATTTCCAGACTCCCTCCACACTGCCAGATCTGAAAAACACCAAGCCAGGAAATAGATTAGCCATCCGTATTAATACAAAGGCAGCATAGTTGGAATTAGGCAGCTCAAATGCTGCCTCCCAAGGTTTTCAAACATTTTAATTTTGACCCCCAAATATGACAATTCTCCAGGTGTATATTTTCTTTTTACAGACCCATTTATACTGTGTGAGAAAAATATTCTGTGATATCATAATTAAAATTAAATATTTACATAAATGGCTTTTGTTTTGTCATTATACTAAAGCTAAAGCAAAATATTCTTAAAATTTAATCAGGAAAATATTTACTTTGTTTAAATTTTTCTGTGTATCTTTTTCTCCCAATTATTACAGATTATAGAAACATTTTCCATTTTTAATTAAATTAAAATTTATTTGAATAGCACTTAAATAATAAGTATAAATATTGCACCAAAGCAGCTTTACAGACAAAATTGCCATAATATCATCAGTAAGCAAGCTAAATGCCAATGCTGAGAAAAAAAAAAAAAACTCTATATAAAAAGATTTTTCACTATATGCAGATTTGGATTCATTTTTTTACTGTTAAAAACTATGAAGCATCATGATTAATTCAACTAGAACATTAAACAGTAATAATATCAAATTTGGTTACTGTGATAAATTATTACAATTTACATATTAAATAGTAACTTACTTAACTGATATCTTAAGTTAACATGCTAACTTTCACAGCTGTAAAATCACACAGAGTTCCTGCCCATAGATGGATCCTGATAATAAATAAGTTGGCCTATTATCTTGCATTGACAGAGCAGCTGTCTGGTCTTTGTGGCTTTACTTGCTGAAATCTGGTTAAAACGCAGCTCCTGGCATTCAAGGCACTAAAAACACAAGTGAACCATTGCTGTCTTTGTAACAGTGCTGGAAACCTTCAGGGGATGAGCTGAGTAATCAGAGGAATAATGAGTAAGTAAATGCTGCATAAACATTGAAGGTCGCTTTAGTCATCATGCTAGCTGACAGACACTTAATAAAGGTGCTGACTGACCTCTTAACCCTGTATGACTCATCACACAGTTTTCAAACTAGGATTGTGACCATCTGCCCAAAGGCTTTCTCCCCTCAGGAAACCAAAACTTGGAGAGAAATGAGAGGAACATTTTTACAGAAAAGTAAAAAAAAAAAACGCACTTACTCTGAATGAGAACTCCAGGTTCTCTCCACCCCACACCTCCATTCCTGTGTCATATGTGCCCAGGTAATGGAAGTACTTCTTATTGACTGCAAACAACCCCCCAGCCATTGTAGGAGACCTGGATCAAAGCGACAGACATGAATACTTATTTGCTTCTAACTTACAATAACTTCCAGGAAAAGCATAAAGTAGGGTGACCATACATTCTGTTTTTCCCAGAATGTCCGGCTTTTGGCTTTGTTTTGGCCTTTTACAATATATGTACACGTATTTGCATTGCTATGACCTTTCTCTATAGATCCCACCTTCTTGCACACGATATGTCAACGATGTACAATGCCAGTGCACACTATTGGTCAAACTACTTTTCAGTCATTAACTTTAGCAAGTATGAAAACAGTTAAAAAAAAACAGCCGAAATTCTGACATTTTAGTCAATTCTCATCCAGGACATGTCTGGGAAAAAAGGGACATATGGTCATCCTACATAAAGGCGTGGTTTAATTCATTTTGGAGGAAAAACATTAATATATAGTCAAAATATAATTAAAATGGTTCTGTTTCCTGAAATATGTCCATAAAGATCACAAAAAACTCATACTATAAAATGGTCTGCTCTGCTGAGTGCTTTTGAGCTCTTTTTATGTGTTGAAAGCATTCTCATGATTCAGTAAATGCTCAAAAACTACTGACATATAAACCAAATCTCAGACTGAACATGTCAGTATCATGCTGCATTGTTTTTAAACTGGAATGAGACCAAGCATTTAATTTCCCTTAGTATTACAAATTGTTTTCCATTTGGTGTAACCATGAAGCACAGACCTGATGACATCAGTGGGAGAACTTCTGTGTTTCTGTTCATGTTCTGGGACAGTGTGCCATGTGAACACCAATCGCCAATCAAATCCTCCGATCTGAGGTTCTCCAGGGTTGCCCAGGAACTGGAAGGTGTTCCAGTCGATAACATCAATCACTGGACACACCACAGCTGAAGGCTCATCCTTTATTCTACAGGATTTAGAGATTTTAAAAAAGGGGAGATAAATATTAATTCCTTACAAAGCAAACAGTGATGTGGCATGTAGCTTAGGTGTGACCTAAAAAAAGCATGCACATTTTGTAATCCAAAAAAAGGGCAAATTTCTATACAAATTTATGAAAATAATGCATGTTTTAGGTTGGTAGAGGGTAGTTTATCAGTCTCACCTCTGGAGTAAAGGCTCCAACCAGCCTTCATGACACTCACAGTGGCAATCGAGGAAGGTCAGCACTTCTCCTGTGGCAATGGACGCCCCCAGGAGCCGCGCTCGCACCAAACCCTCTCTCTTCCTTGCACGGATCAGACGCACTTTTTTGAGATCGGCGATGTAGTTCTCTAGAGGTTCTTTTAAATGATCTGTGGGTCAAATTCATGAGAAGTGCTCAGAAACAGCTGCAGGCCTAGAGGGAACAAGAACTTAGGGCAGAAGTAAAGTGCTAATTGGCTTTTGTATTAAGGAACAACTTGCTGTTTCACCACAGGGTGGAGCTGAGACTATGTTATTTCTGTGGCATTTCATTGATAAGAATCTGTTTTCAAACCTTGATTAATAGTTGTATAAATTATTTTTGTGATCAGAGATGTGTGTTTACAGATACATACAGAAAAAAGTAATATTGTGAAATATTATTGCAATTTCGAATATTGGTTTCCTGTTTTAATATACTTTCAAATACGATTTATTTCTGTGACAGCACTGAATTTTCATCAGCCATTACTCCAGACTCCAGTCTTCAGTGTCACATTATCCTTCAGCATTTATTCTTTCTAATATGCTGATTTATTATCGGTGTTGTAATTGTTGTACTGCTTAATATTTTTTGGAACCTGTGCTACTTTATTCTTTGATTAATAAAAAGTTAAAAAGAACAGCATTTATTCAAAATAGAAATCTTTTCCAACAATATAAGTTTTTACTATCACTTTTTATCCATTTAACACATCCTTGCTGAATAAAAGTATTAATTTCTTTTAAAAGAAAGAAAAAATGTACTGACCCCAAACTTTTGAATAGTAGTGTACATTGTAACACAATTTTCTATTTTGAATAAACACTGTTCTTTTTAACTTTTCTATTTATCAAAGAATCCTGAAAAAAAGTATGACAGGTCCCAAAGAATATTGAGCAGCACAACGGTTTCCAACATTGATTATAAAACAGCATATTAGAATGATTTCTGATGGATCATGGGACACTGGAGTAATGATGCTGAAAATTCAGCTTTGATCACAGAAACAAATTCTATTTTAAAGTATATTAAAATAGAAAACTTTTATTTTAAATGACAATAATAGTTCACAATAATTCAAGAAATAATTCTGTATTTTTGATAAAATAGATACAGCCTTGATGAGCATAAGAGCATGAGTCTTTAAATAACATAAAATATCTTACTGATCCCAAAATTTTGAACAGCAGTGTATGTATATATATATGTTTGTGTGTGTGTATATATATATATTTATATATAAAATCAGTAATGTTTAAAAAAAAAGAATCTATTTGCATCTGTTTGTCATTGTTTGGTTAGAAATTAGCAAACATTTGACTAAGGAAACATACATATCTTTTCTGAAGAAAATGGGAGTGATGTTTGTACATGCAAAACTTTATGGTAACAATGTTATATTTGTTATAATTATTTATTTGCTAATGTGGTTGTTAGAGTCTTGTGGATGGTTCCTAGGTGTCTCAAATCAAAAATGCACCAAGCTTAACCTAATATGATTTTATTACATATGACCTTAATGTTTTAATACATATGATCTTTTTCTCCTTGCTTTATTTTGATTTTATCTACATAAACAGGTTGTATCATATAATTACAGATTAGCTATACCTTTAGTATGTTAATATATATGATTTTATGATAAGCGTGTGCTCAAAGTTAGCATGAGAAGTTTTCATTCAGACTGATACCTCGGTCACTGTAGTCATCCACCAGTATGATTTCAGTCAGCAGCAGGTCCGGCGAGGTTTCCAGGACACTGTGCACTGTCCGCAGTAGTGTGGACCAGGCTTCATTGTAAAAGGCTATCACTACTGATGTTGATGGCAGGCTCAGGTAGTCATATTTCAGGTTTCTACATCTGAATAGACAAGTTCTTGTTAGATAATACCTTGCTTGCTATATCATCACACTGCATTCTTGTTTACAATGGCATTACACTGATTAAATATGCACAGTGTCTAGATCTTAACACCCAAGAGGCAATTACAAATTTGGCAATAAGGGACACGTGCAACCACAAATTAAACTGTTTATAAAGCAAAATTGCCCTAAAGTGCTGTACGGTAAAAAAAAGAAAAAAAAAGAAAGTTAAACAATAAAATAACAGAAAATATTAATTGCAACATAAAAACATAAATGAAATAACCATCATGGGCTGTTCAACCCTAATGGTCGTTATATAGCTAATAAACAAACATTATGCAAAGAATAAATACAACACATTAAATGCTAGTAAAATTTAAGAAAACAGTAAACAAAATAAACTTATTACCAAATAAAACAGTTCAGTAAAATTCTTATTTTGCATTATTTTTTAACCTATTAGAGTAAAACCAATTGTAAATGTTTCAGGTAACTATAACAATGCACACCCTTTGGATATGGGATGGGCCATTCATTTATTGTTTGACTTCAATTTTTTAGACAGTGTGTCCACAAAGGGGTCTGACTAGATGGCTGCTATGAAAAAGTCAGCATTTTCTTGAAATAACCAATTAAAAATAATACATATCTTAGGGATTTTAGATAAGTATTTGTTTTTTTTTTATGAGTAAGACCAACTGCAAACTACACCTCTGTGACAACGCCACATTAAACGTTTTCTTCCCCTTTGTTACTTTGCAGACGGTCCCTATCGTTAATCACGCATAAGCAAAAGACATTGGGGTAAGATAGGGACTGTTTACAATACATTTACAACTTTTAATGCTTTGCAATAAATCGGGGCGGGTTAAAACTAATAAACTATAATGTATATCCTGTTCTACGTTCTGATGCTATTCAAACAAGCCCATTAACACCATTATACCAAACAGTTAATGATCTGTTAGAGCTGGATATCTGACAAATATCAAACAAACTTCAAACATTCCTGTGCAACATGGCACTTACAGTGGATTCCATCTTTCAGGCAGCCTGCGGTGTAATGATATCCTATCACTCACATAAGTGTTTATCTGATGTTTTTTGATGCTCTCCTCCTCCTCTCGCTTCTCTTCTTCAGTCAGGTCCAGTTTAACTGCTCTACCCATCTCTCCCAACGCATTTATGTCTAGAGGAGGCTTCTCGTAAACAGGTTTCTTCAGAAATTCCTCGTCCACATTTTTGTGCTCCTCGACTGGAACTTCTCTTCGACTCGCCAGTCCGACATCACTGTGTGTGTTCCTATGAAATACTAAATATCCCACTACAAACGCCCCGAGAATGTACAGAACCAGCTTGGGCCGACTCCGTCTGCCACATATTGCCATAATGTGTCCTTCTTGTCCGCCCTGGTTTCCTTAAACTGTTTGTCATCCAAAATTCAATCTCATGAAAAGTTCGAATAAAGTTCGTCAAGGTAAGAGGATCTCGTTTTCAAAGTGTCAGATTTAATTTTAAGGTAGACTATAGTGAAGGGGAAACTATCCAAGCAACCCGAAAGTTGGTCATTTAATCTGCGAGTGAAACCAACTGTTGAGTGATCGACATGAACGGCGAGCAGAGCGAGAAGAGCCGGTTGCAGACGGGTGAGGAGTTGAAAGCACTTTCGATGCGTTCGGCATTAAACACGACGCTTTACTGATCGGTTGCAATCGGGGAGGAGTTGAGAAGAGACGTAAAATCAAGCCGAACACTTTCTGCTTCCGTATATCTACGTGAACAAAATTCATATTCACAGATGCCAAATAAAACGAGGACAACTACATATTAACTTACTTTTTTTGCTAGTAAATGTCAATTCAACTCCGATTACTGCGATCAATTCAGATTGTGGGGAAAAAAAGACGTATATTTGTCAAAATCACAATTTAAATTGTAAATTAAAAGCGTAAGAAGTCGTTATGAAACCACGTGCTCCGTCATTTTCTATTGTATTGTGATCAGGTCTAATATTTAACTGTAATCGTAATAAACAGGAAAAAAAATGTGCATCCAGAATGCTGTTTGATGAGTTACAAAAATATACATCCACAGAGCCTATGCATAATCTAAAAGATATGCATTTTACATCAAACTTCAATCAACTGGTAGGCCTATCACAATCTATAAACAAGACCATTGCATCAGTTATTTTAATAATCTTGTGAAAAACCTGAAAATAGCTGATGAAATTTGAGATTAAAATGATTAAATTATTTTACTCCTCTTTGACAACATGGTCATTGAAGGTGTTTCTTTGACTGTCTAATATCTAACCACAATTAGATGGGTTTTAATGCTCTCACTTTTGCTTTCACAGAAAAACACTTTTTTTTCTTTGTTTAAAGAAAACAAATATTATATTTTATCTGTTTGTTATAAAATGTTGTATCTCTGATGTTAGTGCCCTCAGTAGTAACCCCTGGAAGAGAGCAATTACGGGTTTATATTTATTTACATAGTAGTAGTTTCAGTGAACACATAAATATAATTTTTTAAATACATTTGCCCCAACATTTACTGGTTTTGAGCCACAGCCATACAGTGGCATGTCCTGCAGGACTGTAGATTGATGTAAAGAGGGATTTGAGTGATCAGATTAGCAGGCTTGTTTGTCAGATAAGGCCAGCAGAACTGGAAGAGGCATAAAGAAAGAAATCCAGGTCAAATCACAGAGAGTCTTAGGGGTCACACACTGTGACAGAGCACTAATCCAAATCCATTTAGTTCATGTCCGCTTTATAAACACCGTTATGCCAAGATACAGTATCTCACAAAAGTGAGTACACCCCTCACATTTCAGAATTTTTTTTTGTATAATTTCTCAAGGGACAATACTGCAGAAATGAAACTTGGATATATTTTAGAGTAGTCAATGTGCAGCTTGTATAGAAGTATAAATTGACTGTCCTCTAAATATAACTCAACAGATAACCATTATTGTCCAAATAACTGGCAACAAAAATGAGTACACCATAAGTGAACATGTCAAAACTGTGTCCAAAGTATCAATATTTTGTAGGGGCATCATTGTTATCTAGCACTGCCTTAATCCTCCTGGAAATGGAGTTCACCAGAGCTGCACAGGTTGTTGCTGGCATCCTCTTCCACTCCTCCATAATGACATCACTGAGCTGCTGGATGTTGGACACATGGTGCTTCTCCACCTTCCGCTTGAGGATGCCCCACATGTGCTCAATAGGGTTCAGGTCTGGAGACATACTTGGCCACTCCATCACCATCACTTTCAGCTTCAGCAGCAAGGCAGTTGTCATCTTGGTGGTGTGTTTGGGGTGGTTGTTATGTTGGAAAACAGTTTCTGAAGGGAGGGCATCATCTTCTGCTTCAGAATGTCACAGTACATGAACCGCAGTTCCCCAGTACCAGCAGCACTCATGCAGCCCCAGACCATGATGCTACCACCACCATGCTTGACTGTAGGCAAGGCACAATTTTCTTGGTACTACTCACCAGGGCGTCGCCACACATGCTGGACACCATATCGGAACCAAACAAGTTTACCTTAGACTCATCAGACCACAGGACATGGTTCCAGAAATTCATGCTCTTGGCCAGGTTGTCTTCAGCAAACTGTTTGCAGGCTTTTTTGTGAGCCAGCTTCAGAAGAGGCTTCCTTCTGGAACGACGGCCATGCAAACCTACTTGTTACAGTGTGTAGCGTATGGTCTGAGCACTGACAAGCTGACCTTCCACCTCTGAAACCTCTAAAGCAATGCTGGCAGCACTCATGCGTCTGTTATTTGAAGCCAGATTCTGCAGCTGACGCACAGCACAAGGACTCAACTTCTTTGATCGACCCTTGCGAGGCCTGTTCCAAGTGAAACCTGTCTTGGGAAACCTCTGTATGACCCTGGCCACTGTACTGTAACTCAGTTCCAGGCTGTTAGCAAACTTCTTATAGCCTCGGCCATCTTTGTGGAGAGCAACAATTCTAATTCTCAAATCCTCAGAGAGTTCTTTGCCATGAGGTGCCATGTTGAACATCCAGCGGTCAGAATGAGAGAATTGTACTCAAAGAACCAAATTTTAACTGCTCTAAAACAAGATACACAAATTTGTATGGTCCTGTCAAGCAGACAAAAACATGAACCTAATGAATAGGACATGTGGCTGCATGGTTAAACGATGTATAGCTGTTATCACTTGGGGTGTAATCACTTTTGATGGCAGTTTTTTTGACAATAATGGCTGTATGTTGAGTTATTTTCAGAGGACAGTAAATCTTTACTGCTATACAAGTTGCACATTGACTACTCTAAAATATATCCAAGTTTCATTTCTATAGTATTGTCCCTTGAAAATATATACTAAATTGTTTGCTGAAATTGGAGGGGTGTACTCACTTTTGTGAGATACTGTATATGAGCCTGTGAAAGTTCATACATTGTTATATGTGAAAATCATTGTTAATATGTGAAATCATGTATGATTAAAATAATAATGACTCATTCATATTTCACAACCAGCCTAACTTTTTAATAGTTAATCTTGACAATAGAGCAACACACTTCTTTTTCACTATTTGAAGTTTTTATGTAGATAGATAGACATATATATAGAACTATATATTGTATGTGTATATATAGTTTTGTAAAGCCAATATTTGTTGTGTACACAACTTCAGTTGTGTAGATGTATTCAGTCATACTGTATACTGTATATTTGTTAATTCATGTAGACATCACTTTTCTTACAATTTCTGCCATATTACACACTTTTGTTTCTTTTAAATGGATTTGAACATGTTTGCATTAAATTATTGAAAGTTTTATTGAAATAAAATTGAATAGATATAATCACTTACATATAGCTAAAACCAATGTTCATTGTACTGGAAATTAAATGAGTTAAATCAACTTTTTTTTTAATTTAATTGTTGTTGAAACGTTTTTGTGTCTCTGGAGCATAATTTGGGCCTGGAAGAGTTTATATCATGATACAATTATACATTTTCTATAGTGACCTGATGGATATTATCTAAATAAATAATACTAAATTACCAAAAATAAATAAATAAATAAAATACTGTAGTAGCAATGATATTTTGAAAGAGCTTATACAGGATCTCTATGTTAAATTAAAAGTGTAGTGCTGTATTAAGATAAATATCATCCACATTTACTTTTGGACATATTTGGATACATTCTGCTGAACCAGAAAAACTGGTTTCAAGTAAGATTGTAAGTTTAGTTTTCAGCATTCTTGTGGGTTATTTAAAATGAAACTTAGTGATGTGAAAGTATGTGAATTATGCCAAAGTTTCCATTTTGAAAAGCTGATTAAGAAAGCTGTTTTAAAGGCTGCTCCTTTAGATGTCATAAAGTGATAAAAAAAAATATTAATTAAAAAAATGAATTAAGAAGCTAACCATTTTATTAAGAAATCCTGGTTCCTGTACAGCTTTATTTCAAACAATAAAAAACTAATTGCATGTTTATTATTTATTATAAAAATGTATGAATTACAACATGATACCATACTTATACTGTATTTTAAGTCTCGGTCACTACAGTTTCTAGAAATACTGAAGGGAATTAATCAGTAGATTTTTTCTGAACTGTCTTAACATCCATACCCAAATCTACATCCGCAAAAATATTGTAATATTGTCCTCATCCATTCACTTCTTACCAGCAATATTTTATAACAAATATGTAAGATGATCCATGTAGCAAGCAAAATGTATGTTTATCCAAATTAATGTGTTTAATTATTGATTAGGCCATCAGAGAGGTGAGATGGTAATTTGAGTGCCACAGTTTTTTGATTGAACACTCTTATTGTAAAAGATCCAAAGAGTGTTGTAATAATCTATGGTACACTGAACACAATGTTGCACAGTCATTTACCACATACAGTATGAACACACAACTGTGTAAAACAGCTTTTCTATGTCCAATCAGACATCAGGCTAATATATAGCCTATTCTATTGCGTTTTTATGAGATTATTGATAAGGGTTGTATAACAGACTGTCCCTTTAATAGCAAACTGCCCCCATCTACAGTAAATGAACAGAACAGCTTTTAGCAGAGGAAATCTAGTTGTTTGGACTACCACTACACAACCTCAAGGGAAATGTGATGAGTCCTTCATGTCTAATTGCAATCTTACTCATTGCTGCGATATTCCCAGAGGAACAACAGAAACTAACATAATTGGCATCAGTTTAAGGGGATTCATCATGCACCTATTGCCCACAATCCAATCATAAGTCATAGGGGAAAATTCAGCTTTATTTATGGATGCAGCATGACAATGTTCAGTGACCTACAGCTTTATTTATGTAGTTATGTGGCACACCTGGAAAGTGTGCCATTAAACATTTGAGCCAGACTTGGCAGAACCTCACGTGGTTCCTCGTGATCTGGTTTATATAAGAGGCTCAGGTCACAAATGTAAAACTGTGCAGGGAACACCTTATTTTAAGGAGACTTTACATGATCAAATCTTGACTGAATGCATTTAACGTGAAAATAAAACAGTTTGGATTCTGATCTCACATCTTATTTTCTCACCACTAGATGGCACAGCAACAGAAAATCAAGGACAGATCACATTAAGATAAACAACCACTACAACAATGTAACATTTAGAATTTTAATTTAATTCATTGAGACAAAAATACGTTGTACTTTTTTCCATGTTTCAAAAATACTTCATTACAGTCAATCAGCAAAATCATGATCACCACAAACTGTGCTTTATCAGTAGTAATTCAAATTTCATGTTCACTTTCCCACAATCCCTTTAAACCATTTAATTCACTGACAATTATAAAGAATGAGACCTAGAAAAATTGTGTTGCCATTTTAAATGCATTTAAGTGCAAACATAGGGTGTTATCCATGTTTGGTTATTAACGATATAGCATTTTCAAGATGTTTACCAAACGCATTGATACATTATTCAGTTTTGAATGTGTGAAAGCTGGAAGACCCGTGATAAAAGCACTTCATTTTCAGAATTTTACTTTGGCCAACATCATGATAAAGTACTGTAATACTCTGATTTGTGAAGGAAAATGCAACTTTTTAAAAAGTCAGGCTGAAGAGGCACTTTCTGGTGAGTTTAGGAAAACAATTCCCAAATGTGTAGTAGAGAAAAACTACTAAAACGGTTTAGGATTTGAAAAATTTGGTCCACAATTGCTTTACATTTTATACCAACTCTGAAGTACAGTTTCTGTAATCTACTTCAAATTGAAGTGTACATACATTATTAACAAACTACTTGAACACTGCTGTTAGTGTGAGTGAGACCTAAAATGCTGGTACAGTTCCATCAACACCAGTGTGCCAAAATAGTCCATGCAGCTTACACGAAATCAGGTGAAAAGACCCTAAATACCCTAGTAATACAAAAAACAGCCTCAAAATGACAAAAGGAGAACAACAGTTGACAATCAGGCAAACCCACTCACAACATCCTCAAATCAGTCACTTCTGGTACAATTAAATAAAATCGCTGTGCAGTAGATCTAAAGATTAGCTACTGCCGAGTCAAAAATGATTCACTAAAATCATATAGTGCATCAATGTAAACAAAAAATGCTGCTCAACACGCTGGATGGTTGAATTAGCTACAGTGTGTTATTAATATGCACTTCATACTTATAATAGCACACCGAACGTCTCTAACAAGGAAACGCAAGAATTGGCACTACAAGTATGTCCACTTTGGTTTGCAAAGGCACTATATGGGTCCCATTTTTTTTTCCTGTTCTTCGCTCCTTTTTTTTTTAATGCCAAGCTGGAATTGACGTTCTTTTTGATAATTGCACTTACATCCAAGTTCACATGGGGTTTAAAGTCACTCGAAGCTCCAGCGCTGGTGTTTGTCTCCAGGAGAGCAACTTCTCATCTGGATATCTGCACGGCCGTCTTCTGTGCGGTAGGAGGTGATACACATGTTTGAATGAGGGTGATATATGCTGCCATCCTGAAAAGACACAAATGCTAGATAAGGAATTTCTGGCATGGAAATGCAACAACAGAGCAGATCTGATATACAATAACTGTGTTTGTCTCTTATCTCATCCTGTTTTCTGATGGCACTTCAGTGATAATGTGAGCTGTGGGCGAGCAGACTCACGTCTCTGAACTCCCAGATGATGCCGGGAGGTATGGGAGCACCGTCTCGCGGACAATGCTTCATCCCCATGTGTGTCATTCCATCCTGAACCTCAGCACACAGCTCAGTCACGGAGTTAAACCGAATCTCCTTTTGAGTTGTGTACTCGAAGTACTGAGAGACAGAGACAGAGAGAAATAACATTTAGTTTGAAAAGAAATTTGGCACATTTGCATTTCTGTTTTTTTTTCTCACATATTGTTGATGGTGAACAGCCAATTTCAATTAATCAACTAATATCTATGCTGCAACTATTTGTTTGCTTCCATATTAAGAAAAGTTCATTGGCATATTTCACTTGCACATAAAAAAATTGTTACACTATAATATTTTATTTGCAATTGAATTATTTCTTATTTTTATTTCAATTACATTTTGTACATTTTGGTTTTTAAAAAAAATATTTGTATTTTCTTTTTAAATAAGTCTCTTAAATGCTTACCAAGGTTGCATTTATTTGATCAAAAATACATTATAACATTAATATTGTGAACTATTATTACAATTTAAAACAACAAGTTTTATATATTTTAAAATGTAATTTATTCCTGTGATGGCAAAGCTGAATGTTTTGATTACTTCAGGCTTTAGTGTCAGAATAATCCTATAGAAATCATTCTAATATGCTTATTAAAGTTAAAAAAAAAAATATTTGAATTAGAAATCTTTGTATCTTTGTAGCATAATAAAAGTCTTTACTATCACTTTTGATCAATGATCAATTTACACACACATATATACACACACACACACACACACATACATATATATATATATATATATATACACAATGTAATATATACAGTAGTGCACAGTAGTGTATATATAATTTTTTTATATTGATATATGCATTATTATATACATTATTCGAATCTACTTGGCTACACTTTTTTAATATTAAGCCATTTCCGAGCAAATGCCTAAATATTGAAATACAATAGGCTGAAAAATGTTGAGAAAAAAAATATATTATATGAATTATAATATATATATATATATCATTTCTTGCATGTGGACCTCATTAAAAACAGGCCTCCAGAAAAAAACAGGCTCTGTAGCAAATAAGCAACCGATAAGATTGTTTGCAGGGATGTTGTTAACAATCAAAGTTGGATTAATAATTCATAAGCAAATCATTTCTCCAGGTGGAAGATCAGAAGTAGATCCTTCGAGGGTAAAGGTTCGAAAGCTGGAATAAAAACGAGGCTGAAAGAAACTAAAAAGTGTAGCTATTTAGAGCAATAACTCCTCTCCGGTGTTTTTCAGATGGACAGATGTGACCTCAGTGAAGAGAAGGCTCTCATGCGGTTCAAACTGCAGTCACCATTAGTCTCAATGGCCACATGTATATTTCATACAGACGTCTATCTTTGAGCAGAAGTGGCTAAGGTTTCCTTTTCAGCCTTGGCTGTGGAAACATTGATTTTCACTCACACATGGTGCTAGTCTCTTGATGCACAGCGGTGACATACGCCACCGGACACATGTGCAGGCTTCCCTTTCCATTAAATATACATCCTCTGCAACTCATTCATTTCTAGTGTGACACTAGATAAATAACAAACCTCAGAAAGGCAGCACATCTCAGGAAGGATTATATTTCAGCACAAATAAAGCTCGCTTTGTTTCACTGCAAACGCAACAAACAGGGTCTGAAGGATCTCCTGCATCTGCTGTCGTAGGTGTTATATAACTGGAAGTGAAATGCACCTCATGCTCATTTTTAAAGTTACTCGATAGCTCTGGCATTAATAGAAAGCCCTCTTTAATCCATTTTAGAGACGTCAGGCTGTGGGGTAACAGCAGCTTCCAAAGTGTAAAGTGAAGTCTCTGTGGGAGGCTATTCTCAAATCTCATTCACTTCCTCAGATTCAAATTTGCCATATTAATGATATGTGTGAGAACCAATTAACTCATTCTCCACCACTATATTCTGCTCATATGCACTGGACTTACATAAGCATGAACCACAATGTTATATTTGATTTGAATTTTCAGTCTATTTGTCACACAAAGCTATTATATGCCTTCAGAAGACTAGAAATTAAGCACGAGTCCTGAGAAACACTTTGATGGTGCTGTTATATGTTTTTAGAGCTCAACCGTCATATTCACAATCATTTTGCTTTATCTCCATTTGTGTTCAGAAGATTAAAAAAAACATATGGCTGAATGATACATTTAAAGATATTATGCAAATATTTTGCACATATATGCAGAGCAGTACTGTTTTTATTTATTAATTTATTTATAGATATTTTAAAAGTCATTTACCATAATTAAATGCTATTAAAATGTTATGAAAAATTATCAAAATGTTTTAATATTGTATCTTGTGGAAACAATGTAGGCCTAGTAACAAAAATAGCTATGATTTTTTTAATGATTTTTATTATTCAACAAAACAGCAAAAACAAAGAACTGACAGAAATTTATGATTTTTTTTTGTCAACTTTACAATAAGCTTCATTAGTTAACCTTAGTCAACTAACATTAAATAATAAAGAGCAATACATTTGTTACAGAATTGACTAATCTTTGTTAAATAAAATAATACAACTGTTCATTGTTAGAGTTCATGTCAGTTTTATTAAATAATATTAACAACTTTTGATCTTAAAAAATGTATTAGTAAATGTTCAAATTAACATTAAGATTAATGTAAGGTTTTCATTGTTAGTTTATATTAATCTAATGTAAATGGTCACTTTATTTTAAGGTTAAATTCTTGCTATTATCAAACCATTAATTGACTTTTGCCTCAAAAAAACTACTAATTTGCTGCTTATTAATAGTTAGTAAGGTAGTTGTTAAGTTTAGGTATTGGGTAGGATTAGGGATGTAGAATATGATCATGTAGAATATGTGCTTAATAAGTACTAATAAACAGCCAATATGTAAATAATATGCATGCTAATAAGCAACTAGTTAATAATATTTAATAATATACTAAAGTGTTACCATGTAAACTTATTGTTAAGTGTGACCGTAATAGCATTGTCGCTAAAACTGTTGTCTTCTTAATGATACTTCGCTTGTTTTTCAACATTTGTAAGTCACT
Organism: Aspiorhynchus laticeps; assembly: GCA_023376895.1. Classification (NCBI taxonomy): domain Eukaryota; kingdom Metazoa; phylum Chordata; class Actinopteri; order Cypriniformes; family Cyprinidae; genus Aspiorhynchus; species Aspiorhynchus laticeps. The sequence goes on along the minus strand of CM041793.1, from coordinate 24,162,376 downwards.
TTGGTCTGAATAAATAAATGTAATATTTTTTTCATTACTCAATACTAAGTGCTAAATCATTTGGCCAAATTTCTGATCAAATTATGGCGAGAATCACAAAAAAAGTGGGCAAAAGGAAAGAAACTGAAAACCACTGAGGTAAGAGATATCTTAATTTTGATAACAGCTACCTGGTTACCACCTTGACCATGGCAGCCAAACAGGGACAGGTGAGCTCCTGTGGGGTTGTGGTCCGGGGCGTTATAGTCCAGACATTCAGAGTGAACTCCAGCACTACGCACCTACACCAGAAACCAGAACATATGTAAAACCAGTGGAAAAAAATAGCGAGAATGACATTAAAATGTACTCCGGAGGGAATCAGATTAGATTAGATTACATTAGTCACTTACCGCTCCGTGCCAGCCAGGCCTGTCCTCTGGCACATGTAGGCCAGGATAGATGGTCTGCAGGTACCATTCAAAACTCTTACACTGAAGCCGATTTCGCAGCACAATCCTTTCAGATATATCCCCATATGATTCCTACAGGAGCAAAGAAAAATCAGGCCTCAAGGCAAAACTGACAGATTATTTAGTGGAACATATGCAGTATGTCTGTGAATGCTATCAAAACTAATGTGTGTGTGTTTGGTCTCTTTTGCATGACAAGATTAACTATTGAAATTTGTTATACTTTACTCTAGTTGTAAATTCATTGTACTGCCACGTAAGTACCTCCTGTTAGCTGTCCTGTAATGTTGACACAGGAACTGCCACGACACACTTCCAACTAACCAAGTGTCAGCTCCATCAGTTAAACATGATAATATTAATTTAGGCTTTTAAAGGGCGTGTTTGCATACTTACTTGTGGCTATATGAGTGATTTATTATTTGATCACAGCTCTGCGTCATTAATAATGTAAATTCTCTACAAAGTAATATGGAGTTACATGCCAGATTCATGTCAGCCAGGGTGATATAATATATGTTTGGCCTAGTTTTATTATCTTTGTCAGCTAATAAGCTTTTCAAAGACAGCCAAGGAAGAACAAATACTGTAAACCGATAGAACAGGAAGCACTCAAGCAAAACCTGAGCGTCTTTTATCTCGTTCACAGTTTTTCCCCTTTGTGAGCACGTAAGCAATTTTAAGAACAGCACTTGCACTAACAGCAACTAAAGCAGTTTAATTGAGGAAATAACACAACGGCTGTACACCTCAGATTATACAACAGCACAAGATATTAAAGAGGTGCTGCACAATGAAAGGTTGTGGAGGATGGAGGTGTACCTTGCGTGCTGGAGGGTTTCGGTTGTAGAAGTGCTGCTTGTAAGAGTCCATCCAAACCTCCGCAGCACGGACAGTGTTCTGAAGGAAGTTGGATCGGGAGTACGGAGCTTTCTTGGGGAACACGTGACCCACGTGAGAGCATGGGTGAATTTCTAAAGACCCTCCACACTGCCACACCTGCAAGAAATAAAATAATCCTTAAAAAGAAAAATTAACAAAATGAATAATATAATCAAGTATCACCCAATAAAACTGTAATTTCAAATTGCCAATCAAATCCTAAAAGAGATCAAAGTGATTTTCTGATTTAAAAGAACAAAAATTAGACAATATACTGTAGGTGTTTTAATTAAGGAAGGTAAAGTACTGAACAAATATTTTTATTAAAAAGTAATAAATAGCAATAGAAAATTATTACGTATTACATTTAGTGCACATTACATTATTAATGTAATAAATTATAATAAAAAGTGAAGTATATAATTTCTGTACCACTAGTGTCACAACAATAATGAATAAATATTAAAATAAAATTATGAATAAATAAAGAAATGCACATTTGGTAATTACATATGTATTAATTATAACTAAATAAATAATACAACAATAAATCAATTTTCAAACAGGCTGTGTCTGGCTATTCAAGATGGCAAACAAAAGACCAACGTTCACACTTTTTAAAAAAAAAAAAAAAAATCAACGTGACTTATTTCTGCATATTAAAATAGATACAAAAAAGACATTTTTAACATTGAAAAAGTTACTTTAAAATGAAAGCTAATAACCCCACAGCATGTTTCTAGAGCATCATCATTTATTTAATGAGATTTGACTCATCTTGCATAATTTTGTTACACACAAACCCAACATTTTTAGTTTACAAACTTAGATTGTCTGATTTTATTGGAATGCACCTCCTGTCAGAAATAAAACATGACATGACAACAGTGCTTTAGCTCTATTGAGACACCAACAAAATTCCTTTATCTATTTTCCAGCTTTATTTCCCACATGCTTCTGTATACCAATTCACAGCACATCAATTATACATGAGCGTCATACGGCCCTGGAAGATACAGCATTGTATTCCGTTTCCATATGCATAAAAGATTACTCCATGGTATACACTATCAATCTTCATTTCTAGGTATAGGCTAAAAAAAGAAATCCAATATGAGAGATGTGTCTAATTATAAACAGTGGCTCTCAGTCTTTCAAGACCCGTCGACACGCTCCGATAGGAACCCTATGCAAATTACCAGTACAAAAGGTAATGGAATACAGAATACAGGAGTCTTACCCGGAAAGAAAGCTCCAGATTCTCTCCTCCCCAGACCTCCATGCCCATGTCGTAAGTGCCCAGATACTCAAAGTAGGCCTTGCTGACGGCAAATAGGCCCCCTGCCATAGTGGGAGACCTGTGAAATGAAAAGCAGCAGAGCATTGGCAATTCATCAGAGATATTCCCTAGCACCCATTTTCTAGCAGGTAAGTGCTTCTTAGTTTTCAGTGAGCGCCTCTGGGTCTGCCCTCGGACGAGCCTTGAGATAAATCTAGAGCAGAACTGGACAATATTTGAAAGTACCCCTGGGTCTGAGCATTAAAATATAGTCTATTCACTGCACTGCAAGTGAATGTAATCAACACAATATCACTGCAATCCTATTTCAGTCCATTTCCTTCTGAAAATAACTTCCTGAAACTTTTTACTGGAAGAACGAGAGACACAAATGTATTTAAGGGATAGTTAACTCACGTCATTCCAAACCCTTATGAAAATAATTTAGGAATGTTTCAAAATTAAATTTTTGGCTGATAATTATTTTATGATTAATTATGTCTGACAACTGATAAATTACCAATATTAAATTACTATTTTGTGTAAACAAAACACTAAAATACTAAAATCAATGAATCACAACATTAGAATGTACTGTAAGAAAAATGGGTAACACTTTACAATAAGGTTCATTAGTTAACATTAGTTAACAACATTAGTAAACATGAAAATAGAATGAACAATACTTCTACAGCATTTATTAATCTTAGTTAATGTTAATTCCAGCATTTACTATTGCATTATTAAAATCACGAGTTGTGCTTTTTAACATTAATTAATGCACTGTGAACTAACATGAATAAACAATGAACAACTCTATTTTCATTGACTAAAATTAACAAAGATTAATAAATAGTGTAATAAATGAATTGTTCACTGTTTGTTCATGTTAGTTAATACATTAACTAATGTTAACAAATGACACCTTGTAAAGTGTTACCAAAAAATGGATATTCAATTCAAGATTTGCAAAATTTAACATTTAACAGTGTTATTAAATTAACAGTATAGTAAATGTTAACTTTCAGATGACAGCAAAAGTAATCTAATTGTAAAAATAGAGGGAATAAGCATGAATAATTAAATATATAATACCAGTTGATATAAATATCCAATATGGAGCAATACATTTAAAAAACATTATATAACTATAAACGGTAATTACGTGAAATATAGTAATATTGTCCGGTTTCTCCTTTTGTGTTCCTCAGAATAAATAACAGGATTGAAACAACTTACTGGTGAGCATGACTATCCCTTTAGACATTTCTAATCTGTTTTTTAAAATGGCCAAGAAAATCACATAGCAAAGCTGGATTTGGACAAGTTGAGCACAAACCAACCTAATGGGGTCAATTCTGGATTTGCGTATCTTGCGATCGATTTCAGGCACAGCATGCCACTGGAATGTCAGCCTCCAGTCAAAGCCGCCCACCATCGGCTCATCTGTCTGCATGTAGAACTCAAATGTGTTCCAGTCAATGGTGTCAATCACTGGACATATGATGGTGCTCTCATTCTCGGCAATTCTGAGGGATAAGACAATTAAAAAATTATTAACATCAAGTGTTTCTATGATATATTTGAATTGGATAAAAAAAAAAAAAGGCACACCTTTCCAGCAGTGGCTCAATCCAGCCAGGCACACACTCACAGTGGCAGTCAAGGAAGGTGAGAACATGTCCTGTAGCGTAGGTGGCGCCAATGAGCCGGGCCCGTACCAGACCTTCTCTTTTTTTGGTGCGAATGAGACGAACGCGCTCCAGGTTACTGACATACTGAGCCAGCTGTGACTTCAGATAGCCTGTAATTCATACAAAAGCAAATCTGAAACTTTTTTTTTTTTATCAGGATCCAACAGATAATGGCAGGATAACAGGAAAACAACTGATTTACTAGAGACATCTGGATTGAGTTTTTATTTCAGCAAATACACTATATTGCCAAAAGTATTGGGTCGCCCCCTTCTAATGAACAGGTTTGACTACTTTAGTAATTTCTATGAGTACAAATCTTAATGTTAAAGCATATAATGATATTCTAGGAAATTGTGTGCTTCTAATATTATAGCAACAGTTTGGACAGGACCCTTTTCTATTCTAACATGACAATGTCTCTGTGTATAAGACAAGGTTCAAAAAGAAAATTGATTCAGTCAGTGTGGAAGAACTTGACTGGTCTGCATAAAACCAAGTCCTAATCCCAGTTTAACACCTCTGGTGTGACTGTAAATGCAGACCTTGAGCCAAAAACTCATCACCAAACACCAATGACTTGTACATACACTATATAGACAAAAGTATTGGGACACCCCCTTCGTTAGAACAGAAAAATGCACTTCCAAATCTGTGGCAACAACGATGGGAACATAATTCATGTATTTAAAAATTGTATTTCCATCTCTGTTGCAACAGTTTTGGAAGTGTCTAAAATGACTGTACACATATGTACAAGTCATTGGTGTTTGGTGATGAGTTTTTGGCTCAAGGTCTGTATTTACAGTCACACCAGAGGTGTTAAACTGGGATTAGGACTTGGTTTTATGCAGACCAGTCAAGTTCTTCCACACTGACTGAATCAAGTTTCTTTTTGAACCTTGTCTTATACACAGAGGCATTGTCATGTTAGAATAGAAAAGGGTCCTGTCCAAACTGTTGCTTTAATATTAGAAGCACACAATTTCCTAGAATATCATTATATGCTTTAACATTAAGATTTGTACTCCTAGAAATTACTAAAGTAGTCAAACCTGTTCATTAGAAGGGGTGACCCAATACTTTTGGCAATATAGTGTATAAAACCAGTGGTGGACAAAGTACACAAATCAAGTACTTGAGTAAAAGTATAGATACGTATAATAAAATATTACTCCAGTAAAAGTAAAAGTAATGCTTTTTCAATTTTACTTGAGTGAAAGTACAAAAGTACTAGATTTTTTATGTACTTAAGTAAAAAAGTACTGATAGATTTATTTTGCAATTTTATATAGACTACTTTATTTAATTTTATATTAGCACATATTTTTATAATCCTACTGCCCAAAATACCTGGGATTTTCCCAAAATAAGCACTATATGGAGTAAAGATATATATTTTGTTGTTGATATGGACTACGTTGATGAGAGTGATGTAGTAATGTTCACTGTGAAGCTTACACTGCGATGTACCTGAGAGAAAACAGATTTGACCATCTAATTTTCACCAGTAAGAAAGTGTTTTAAAGCTTGTTGTTTTGCAGAACGTCACAGTTATATATGAAATGAGAATTAGGCCTGAAGTTAGGAAGAACATTTTAAGGAAAATATAATTATATTTTCATAATGATTTTTTTCTTCTCAAACCTTGTCTGTGGTGTAAAAACACTCCTGGCCAAATGCCCCCAGAGGGCATCACTTCCCACTTTGATAATTACTGTAGTTATGTTCTGAACATCACATGCTTTCTTTTTACCTCAGATGTAATCTATCTAGGTGGTTGAATAAAAATATTTGGACTTTATATCTAAAAATTTCCTCAACTTATAGCACCAGCAAGCTTGTTAGCTAGATAGTTAGGATCAGGTAACAATATTTACTTATTTTCAGTATGGTTATGAATAAACATTCATATCTGTCTACTCGGCTAGTTGATCTAAACAATATAAAAAAATATACTGTTGATAATATAAAAATAGACATCACATAGGGCTAAATGCGTAGTATTTTAATAAAACTGCTAACATTACAGCAGCGGGGAATATGAATGTGCATGAGTTATTTTATTTAATCTGTGTTATTTTAATGTTTTGTTTTTTTACCTAAAACTTAAGAGACACTGATGTTGATCTGTCTGCATTCAAGCATTTCAGTGGGCTTAAATAGATCACCCTTTAAAGTTCATTTAGTTCACAAACAACTGACAGTTTTGAGCTAAATATGATTTTCAGTTACAATAATTAATCCTAAAATTCGACATTAGTAACTTACTTTTTGCAGCATCAGTTGCGCGCTCACGCTCACAAGATCTCCCGGTTCTTTGCTTGTGAGTTCAGTTCACTGAGGACTCGCTCTAAACGGATCATTTGAATCAGTGAGTTTTCGACTCGAGAACAGCTGCAATCGGATCATTCCAATTCATGAATGAATCGTTTGTTGCGATTTGCGAACCGATTTAACAGGTTCATTGAAAAGAATCAGTTTGTTCATGAATCAGACACCGCTTCTGCGTCTCGGAGCACGTGATGTATTATAAGGAGTAACGATATGTTTTATGAAATGTAGTGAAGTAAAAAGTACGATCTTATGCTTTGGAATGTAGTGAAGTAAAAGTAAAAGTTACTCAAAATAAAACTACTCCAGTAAAGTACAGATACTTGAAAAATTTACTTAAGTACAGTAACGAATTACTTTTACTTCGTTACGGACCACCACTGTATAAAACCGATATGGAATAATATCTATAGCTAACTTACTATCCAGAGCTTTGCAGAGAAAGCATAACATATGCAAATGTGTGAGCATACTTCAATGCAAATACTGTTTGTATTTGGTTGTATTTAAATGAAATAAATATTTACATATCAGCTTCACAGGCTATTACATTGCAGTTAGAGAGTCAACATTTAACAAAAAATAAAATAAATAATAACATTTTAGAAAATTCAAAAGAGAAGAAACGCTTTGAAACACTTTTACATATAAAACTCTATAAAAAAGTTTTTATGGGTCCATCTTACAAAATTAGTCATTTAAGTTTTTAATCGGTCAAATGGTTAATCTTTTAAAAGTAAGTCAACATTATATAAAAGTAAAATTACATGTAATATGGTTTTGTTATTCATCAATGTTCATTCATCAGTGTAGCACCTGATAGACTCAATATCTTTCCTTGCTTCCAAAAAAATTATTTGCATGTTATTTGGTTTTGGCAATGCTGACCAATCAGAATAAGACAAATACTCTAGGATAGAAAAGGCTTCAAATTAGTCTGGTGGAATTATACATTTACAAACGTGAAAACTGCCTAGAAAGTGTCCCCTCACCTCTGTCACTGAAGTCATCCACAAGTATGACGTCCTTCAGTAGGATGGCTGGTGTTGTCTCCAGCACACTATGGATGGTTCGGAGTAAAGTGGACCAGGCCTCATTGTAAAATGCTATTACCACTGACGTTGTAGGCAGATGACGGATGTTGTATTTCTTAGCTTTGCATCTGGCATTGAAAAAAAATGCAAGAACTAATCAGACGGTTAAGCAAATTGGTGTTTATTCAAAACATGTGGTTTAGAGTTTCACAGTTTCCTGAGAGTTTCACACTACAAATGATAAAGCGCAAATGTGAACATCTAAAACATCTATCGCTGTGAAACTGACACCATGTGCTTATCCTGCAGTATTCTGACTGCTTATAATGGTTCACATGACAATTATTAATTATTATGGTGAAGAAAGAATCTGGCTGAAAAAAAGATGCATGTGGAGCCTATTAATAAAAGTCACATTCAACAAGTTTTGTCCTCTTTTCTTTGACCTTCATTCCTCAAATCCAGAATCTGTAATGACAATTTCTGGTTGAGAGACAGATTCTCTGTAAACAAACAGAGTTGAATGAGAGGTGGGAGATGAACAGACATGTCTTACAGCATTCTGAGAAACAGCTTTAGACACTTTAGGACAGAGATGGAAGGACAGTAAACTATTTATTTATAATAAACTATTAAAACAGTGAACTAACCATTCAAAATTGAAAGACATTAATACTTTTATTCAGCAAGGATGCATTCAATTGATCAAACATAACAGTAAAAACATTTATAATGTTACAAAAGATTACTGTTAAATGCTGGTCTTTTGAACTTTCTATTCACAAAAAAATCCTAAAAAAAAAAAAAAAAAAAAAAAAAAAAATCACAAAAATGCTGTAAATGTTTCTTGAGCAGCAAATCAGCATATCAGAATGATTTCTGAAGGATCATGTGACACTGAAGACTAGAATAATGGCTGTTGAAATTCAGCTTACAATAATTATTATTATTCAAATAAATTATAAAATACATTTAAAATATTTTAAAACATAAAAGTTCTTTTAAATTGCAATTATTTCACAAAATTACTGTTTTTTAAATATTTTTGATCAGCCTTGAGAGCATTGCAGACTTACAATAAAGCTATTTTACCAACATACAGCCAATACAATTGTATAGAACTGATTAAAAATAACTGATGAAAATTTAACAAAATATTCCACTACCAAAAAAAAGACCTGGTGACTCAAAAAAATCAGTAAATATTTTTTAAGTTCATTAATGAAATATTCAAACAAATACATTCACTATAATAAATAAGATCTCTCAGCATGTTCAATTATCAACTCATTCGTTCAGCTTTAAGGCTGCAGAGCAAGACAATTTGACCAAAAAAAACAATTAGTCTCACTACACCACTAATTTTTGGAGCTTGCTATACTAGAAAAGCTACACTGTTTTAAAAACAGCCAAACTACTGTGAAGCTACTGAAAAATACAGTCATGTTGTTAGAGTTGCTGCTTTTAGTTTAGGGGACACAGTATAAAGATGGAGCGTTGAAAAATAGATTCAGCGGGGATTCTGAATAAAGTGAGTCATAATGTTCCATAGAAGGTTCTTGAACTCTCTTCAAACTCACCGCAAATATTTAGAGACTCTACACTCACTGACAGCAACTACATTTAAGCAAATATTCAATAATTATCCCTACAAAGAGGGAAGAAAAAAAATCCAGAGCATAACATTTCTGGCAGTAATGCTTAAATCTTTGACAAGAACTAACTTGCCTGAAAGTTATTTCAGAAAGCAAGCAAAAGAACTTCACATCAACAGATCAAAATCCCTGCCGATGCCAAGAAATGTGCTACTGCCGTGTGTGATCTCCAGAAGAGCCTGTGATGTGGCAACCGGAGCGCAGTTGAAAGAGTGCGGGGGAAAAAACTTCTAAGGGGACACTTTCTCTTTTCAGAGCAGCAGCTTGAACCCTACTCGTTATTGTGTGACAAGAGCCATGAAACAATTTATTCTCATAAAAAAGCACTGATGTTCGGAGGAACCCTCCCAGCTCTGTTTTCGATTATTGTTGGTTTTTTAATCATGTTGTCGGCTGAAGGCAATGGGTTCATTTCAGACAACAGACAACATTTGTAAACAGGTAAAATGTAGAAATCACCTGAAGGAATCACTAGTCAGAACATCTTTTCAATTCGTCAGGAAGGGAAAAAGTACCTTTTCTATTTATTTTTCATGCTAATTTGTAATGCAGTATAACAGCATTTATTTGCCTCTATAAACACCATTGCAATGGCAAGAACAGAGGACTTGCACAAGAAAATGTGAATTGTTATTCTTCTTAGTTGCCAGGGCTTTGCTATAGTCACATGTTGCAGTGCGGTTGCTAGGGTGTTCTGGGTGGTTACTATGGCAATGCTAGACGGCTGCTATACAGTTATGAAGGTGTTCTAAATGTTGTTATGCAGCTGTTTTTGCTAGGGTGCTCTGGATGGTCTATAGTTATTAAGTTGTTTTGAGTGTTGTTAGAACGTTGCTATGCAGTTGCTAAGTGTTCTAGTTGGTTGCTAAGGCATTGCTATGTGGTTGTCAGGGCTTTTCTATGCAGTTTCTAGGGTGCATGTTGCTGTGAATTTACTAAGTTGTTCTGGGTGGTTACCAGGTGCTTTGCTATAGTTATTAAGGTGTTCTGAGTGTTGTTAGAATGTTGCTATGCAGTTGCTAAGTGTTCTAGTTGGTAGCTAAGGTATTGCTAGGTGGTTTCCAGGGCTTTTCAATACAGTCACTAAGGTGCATGTTGCCAAATCCCTTCAAGGCAAGTCATTTCACTTGGAGGCCATCTTTGAAATGCCTCTCGGGCATGCAAGTGCAGCTCCTATATCTTTGAATGGGGAAACATCAAATTCTCCAAACCTGTTCAGCTTACAATTAAATTTCATATTTGAAATCACGAATCAGTCAAGTCAAGTCAAGTCAAGTCTGCTTTATTGTCAATTCTTCCACATGTACAGTACATACATACAGAGAATTGAAATTGCGTTACTCTCTGACCCTTGGTGCATACAGTTAACATTAAACACTGACAGAAGACGTTCAAATACAGATAAATACAGTTTAACCATATGTACATACAAGCTATACAGATATACAAATGAGGACATTGTAGAAAAAAAAAAAAAAAAATACATAGATAGATAAAGTGGCATAAGGCACATGGCAGATAGAGTGCAAACCAGTTAAATAAAACAAAAAACTGCAGATATGTGTGTAGTGCAAAAAAGAACAGTCTTTTATCAGACTGTCAGAAGAGGTAGTTTACAGACAATGCTGGATGAGGTAGAGATCAGTCCAGTGCTGCACAAGGTGACTGGTGCGGGTCACAGTTTGTAAGGGGGGGGGGAGGTCCTGGGGGGGGTCGTAGTGTCAGAGTTCAGTGATTCGTGGGGTAAAAGAGGGAAGGGGGGGCAAGGACGGGAGGGAGTTCAGCTTCCTGACAGCCTGGTGGATGAAGCTGTCCTTCAGTCTGCTGGTCCTCGCCTGGAGACTCCGCAGTCTCCTCCCTGATGGCAGCAGACTAAAGAAGCTGTGTGTCGGGTGGGTGGGATCACCTGCAATGCTGAGTGCTTTGCGTGTGAGATGGGTGCTGTAGATGTCCTGGAGGGAGGGGAGAGAGACACCAACGATCTTCTCAGCTGCTCTCACTATCCGTTGAAGGGACTTGCGGCAGGACGCGTTGCAGGCGCCATACCACACAGTGATGCAGCTAGTCAGGATGCTCTCGATGGTGCCTCTGTAGAAGCTGCACGTGATGGAGGCCGGGGCTCTGGTTCTTCTGAGTTTGCGGAGGAAGTAGAGACGCTGCTGTGCTTTCTTGGCCAGTGGCGCAGTGTTGTTGGTCCAGGAGAGGTCCGCTGTGATGTGCACACCCAGGAACTTGGTGCTGCTCGCTCTCTCCACAGTCGCACCGTTGATGGTCAGAGGAGCATGCTGAGTGTGCACTCTCCTTAAGTCAACAACAATCTCCTTCGTCTTCTCCACATTCAGAGAGAGATTGTTGTCCCTGCACCACCCGGCCAGGCGGCTCACCTCGCTCCTGTAGTTTGTCTCATCTCTGTTGCTAATGAGACCCACCACAGTCGTGTCATCCACAAACTTAATGAAAAGGTTAGAGTTGTGTGACGGTGTGCAGTCGTGGGTCAGCAGAGTGAAGAGGAGGGGGCTCAGCACACATCCTTGAGGGGGCCCCTGTGTTCAGTGTGATGGTGCTGGATGTGTTAATGCCGACCCGTACTGCCTGAGGTCTTCCGGTCAGAAAGTCCAACAGCCAGTTGCACAGAGAGGTGTTGAGCCCCAGCTGGACCAATTTGTGAGTGAGCTGCTGAGGGATGATTGTGTTGAATGCTGAACTGAAGTCTATGAACAGCATCCTGACATATGAGTCTTTTTTGTCCAGATGTGTGAGGGCTGGGTGGAGGGCAGTGGCGATGGCATCATCGGTCAAGCGGTTGGACCTATATGCAAACTGGAAGGGGTCCAGGGAGGGGGGGAGGACAGACTTGATGTGTTGCATGACTAGCCGTTCAAAGCACTTCATGGGAATAGGAGTGAGTGCTACTGGACGGTAGTCATTGAAGCAGGATGGAGATGACTTCTTCGGGACTGGAATGATGGTGGTAGCTTTGAAGCATGTGGGGACAACAGCCTGACTTAGTGAGATGTTGAAGATGTCTGTGAAGACATCAGTGAGTTCCACTGCACAGTCTCTCAGTACACGCCCAGGAATGTTGTCAGGACCCGGAGCTTTGCGTGCATTGAATGAAATCTGACTACAACTGTATCATAAATGTTGTTTATTTTGTTCAATAAAAAAAAAAAATAAAAAAAAAAAAAAAAACAACTTACGTTTCAGGCTAGACCAGCCACTGTGCATGCGCAGTCCTAAGCGCACGTCTCAGAACGCGGACTGTTTTTATAGCAACCGGGACTTCTAACAGCAGCTGCAGTGACGCGCTGACTTTACGATTAACGGCTGGCTCTTTTATAGGTGGGGCTTCCTTCGATAAAGCGGCCATACTGAGCATTGCATTTTTCACCATTCAAAACTATACAAGTGACACGTCTTGGGTATTCTATGGTCTTTGATGTTGCTGTGTGGTTGCCATTGTGTTCAGGATGGTTGCTATGGCTTTGTTAGGCACTTTTCTATACAGTTACTACATTGTTCAGAATTGTTCAGAATGTTTTTTAGCATGCTGCTATGCAGTTTCTGGGATGTTCTGGATGGTTACTAAAGCTTAGTGGTTACCAGGGATGCAATACAGTTGCAGTTACATGCTGCTGTGTGGTTACTATAGTTATTAAGGTGTTCTGAATGTTGTTAGAATGCTGCTATGCATTTGCTTATTGACCTATCAGTAAGCCCCGCCCCCCTTAGTTACTGTTGCTCCCTCGGACAAACAAACAGAGTTGCTCACTCTCTTACAATGACAGCTGTCAGTGTGAAAAACATCCCACAATGTTTTGAACAATTTTGGACACAGAAGGGCCACCATTCAAGTGGGAATTAAATATTCCATGGAGGGATATATAATATATTTTAAAATAAATATGGTGGGTTACTCGAAGCGAGGGTTTACAGATCACAATGCAAGCGGGAGAAGTCTCATATTACAGTCGGTCATCACGATCGCGGATGACAACATGCAGGATCAACACTGTTCATGTATCGCAGGGTACGATTAAATTAATGTACATTTAACCAGTTTAATATGGAGAGGCACTGAAATGTAGACCTTCGTTTATGTGTTTTTGCCCTACACTGTACAAGACGCGAGATCAGTCCGCTATTTAGGTTTGTACATTAGCATGGACTCACTAACTTTAACTAGTTTTAGCCAGAGATACCTTGCTAAAGCACAAGATAACATTAACGTTCTGCTTGAGCAGATGAAAATTGTAACTTAATGAGAGTATGGCAACCAGAAAATGATAGTTTTTGTCTTCATTTGTATTGGGGTTGAATGCTTAGGGATATTTTGCTGTTTTGTTTGGATTCAGGAAATGTAATAAAATAAATTCTATTGCTCATCCTCTCAGGATACCTGGAGTCAGTGTTACAAGAACCTCAGGCACTACATTTTTCCATTTTTGTAGGATAAACCCCATCAAACCGACGCGAGCTTCGGATCTTCCAATGTTTCTCTATGGCACTGAAACCTAAAGATGTCCGAGTTCCGCTCCCCGTGCAACTGATACTCGACTGCCATTGGCTCATCGTTTGAGGGGAGGGGCTTACCGATAGGTCAATTGTTCTGGATGGTTGCTAAGGCATTGCTAGGTGGTTTAATGTACAGTTACTAAGAAGCATGCCACTGTATGGTTACTATGGTCTTCAGGATGGTTGCCAGGGCTTTGCTACACATTCACAAAGGTATTTGGAGTGTTTTTAGCATGTTGCTATATAGTAGTTAGGGTGTTTTAGATAAATGCTAAGGTGTTACTAAGTGGTTTCCAGGGATTTTCTATACAGTTACAGTCACATGTTGCTGTGCAGTTGCTAGGTTGTTCTCTGCCATTGTTATGGCACTGCTATGTGCTTTGCTATAGTTAATAAGGTGTTCTGAGTGTTGTTAGAATGTTGCCAAGCAGTTTCTAGGCTGTTCTGAATTATTTCCAAGACATTGCTATGTGGTTGCCAGGGCTTTGCTATCGAGTTACTAAGGTTCATTTTGCAGTGTGGTAGTATTTTGGATGGTTGTTAGGTGTTCTCTGTGGTTGTCAGGACCACAGTTACTAAAGTGTTTTTAGCATGTTACTATGTGGTTTCTAAGGCACTGCTAGGTGGTAGGGTGTGTAATGAGTGTGACAGACATACTCATGCATCCTGTTGTCTTGAATATGGCGATGAAGAGAGATCTTGTCGCTGATGAAGATGTTGATGGCGTAACGCTCAATGCTGGCCTCCTCCTCTTTCTTCTCCTCAGTGCTGAGGGTCAGTCGAGTGGCTCGGCCATATTCTCCAGGAGTGTTGAGGTCTGGCGGGAGCTTCTCATAAACGGGTCGTTGGAGGCTGTCAGAGTCCTCCTCCTCCTCGACGGACGGAAGATCACGGACCAGGATGTCGTGTTGACCATCTTTATCAGGAAGAGACGGGGGGGACGAACGGACTATAAGAAGGTAGAAGAGCCACAGCAGAGAAAAAAGGAAGCAGACCTTGGCCAGGAGAGCCACCTTCCTCGACCAGCGGATCTTCATGATCTGGCAGCCAGCACTAACAACAGCACCAGTCAAAGAGCCCCAGACTCCCAACTTACTGAAGGATGAGAGAAGAAAGAGACGTGCAGATTAGTGACAGACGGATACATAGGCTGGAAAGATCTACTGAGGGCCTTGTCAAATATTACACGGTTTCGGTTTACAAAAATAAGTAGAAAACAAGGAGTACATTTACATATTTAACATATATTAAACAGATTATGCAATGGGCTGCTTACTTGCAAGATCACCTGGGTCACTGATGCTTATTTATTGGCTTATTTGTAAAAATAAGTAATTTCTTGAATCAGTTACTATTATTTCTTGAGTGGTACTTGAGAGGTTCTGTTAAAATATTATCTGAAATACTTTTTTCTGCCAAATCAGTCATGTGGTTTTGTTCTTTAACTTGTACAATTTTATTGTTATTTTTTGGGAAATAAAATGATTCATGCCGCACAGCTGCATTAAATTTTTCAACAACAAAAAAAACACAGTAACGACATTTTCAATATTAGAAATTATTTTTATTTCAAATAAATACTGTTCTGCTGTACCCTCTATTCATGAAAATAATAAGAAATGTTTCTTATGCAGCAAATCAGCATATTAGAATGATTTCTGGAGTATCATGTAGTAATGATGCTGAAAATTCAGCTTTAGCATCACAGGAATTAATTAGAATTTAAAATACATTCAAAAAGAAAACAGAAATTTTAAATTGTAATATTATTTTACAATATTCCTTCATTTACTGTATTTTTGATCAAATAAATGCAGCTTTGGTGAGCAGAAGTCACCTTCACCTATACTGTATATAAGTAAATATATAATGCTTAACAAACTTGTATGAGAGGACTTGCTTTATTTAATTAAACACCCTTATATTTTTAGTGAATATTCAACAAATACATATGTTTTAGTTACACTAAATTACAACTAAAGTTACACAAGATTTTCACACATTAATCTTCCAAAAAAACATACTGTTTACAAAATATCTACAAAACAATCAACATGGAGTACAATACTGTATGTGATTCAGTAAATTGCCAATAACAATCGCAAACACTTTCCCTACTACAAGTCCAGAATTAGAAAAGTGATGAGTAAAACAGCAATTTACAATTATTTCATATGCATTCAAATGAATAGCAACAACAAAAAAGTGGCAGAATTATTCAGATGCACCATTTCTACTTTTTAATCGCAGGCTGTTTTGACCAAAGCCTCATGCTAACCGCCACCTCCAATCACAGAAGCTGAATTTGAGGGGTTGAATACAGACAATCCATCATCAGCTGAGGGTAACGGAGTAATCACATAATTGAGCTGCATTAATATTTCAGCGGGCAGGGATTTAACTGAACAGTGGTCGTGACAGACAGACAGTCTGAGACAGTAATCCCATTCCTCAATCACAACACTTCAAACTTTTAACCCAATTGAATGATAAATGTCGCTTACGCACACATATATGCAACAAATCCGTACACTAAATAATCAAAATGAACCATCAATGCACTTCAAATATTTGGGAGTCTGTGGTTAAAATGGTTGAACATTCTGAGAAGATCCAACTAGATGCTATAAATATCTATTGGCTTGTTTTAAATTGCTTTCACTGCTCTATAAAAATAGTAACACACGTATAGGTTAACTGCACACCTTATGTTGAAACCATATGCCTGGTATGCACATCTACTCAAGAAAACTCTCAGAAATATAGGCCCTAACCTTAGTTTATTAATTATATGCATCATAATAAGATAAATTATATATAAAATATACACTAATATATGAATATATACTAATCCAATTAATTTTTTATTTAATTTTCTGTATTTTTTGACCCTCACAAACCACTAGTGTCCCCAAAAAGTGTTTTAACACACATAAAAGTGTACTTATTTTAACAAAGATTTATTCATTTACTTACACTTTTTTTCATAATTTATGGCAGCTTTCGGAATTATGAAAAGAGTGTTTTCTTCTGCTGCTTAGATCTTTGGAAGATGTATAGCTGCCCTTTCCAAAAGACTGGTCACAAGCCAAGGGACAAAAACTTTCTGGGCTCACAAAATGGAGAGCTCTTTGAGCTCTTGACTGGGCATCCATAAAAACTTCCGTATTAAACCTGATAGGCTGGATGGATGTGGGAAAGCTGAGGGACTTCAGCTCTTCAGGGTTGAGAAGCTTGAGTATCACCTTTGTGGCATTATTACTTTTAAATTATAAGGTTCAGAAAGTGGTTTAGTACACAAAAGCGTTTGAAAACAACACTGTGGTCTTTCAAAACTCGTTTTACCTTCTTACACAAAAGGAGAAATTCATACAATGAAAGTGAATGGTGTCCACAGCTGTCAAGAGCAAATCGACAGTGAATAATGGTTTAAATTTCATAGACATACTTGATAATTAAAATGTCATTGTGTGGAAGAGAGAAGTTCACACATTCTGCTAAACTTCTCTTTTTGTGTTCCTCAGAAGTCATACAGGTTTTGAACATCATGAGGATGAGTAAATGATGACAGAATAGTAACTTTTGTGCTGTATTAATAAGCAGGAGAAAATGAGACAACTAGAACTGTGTGTACAGTCATCCAGGGAGAGTTTAGTCAGAACATTGTCATAATGCTGTTTACAGTAAGATGGATTTTGCTGCTACATGTGGATCAGCAGTCAGAACATCTGTGCATTAGTCTACAGCTGTGTTACAGTTCTTGCTGAAAGCAATAATTGCTCACAATGAACATTTCCAACAGGACTTTGTTGACTTAATTTAGGTCAGTTAGTACCAGCCCAGAATGTCTGAAACATCCAGATTAACTTGTCTGACAAGTGCTCTCCATTTGCAGCTTGTTCCCTTTCATTTGTCTGATTTTTTTCAAAACATGTCCCATAACGTTACATGCCACATCCACTTTGAAATGAATTTTTGATAATCACAAGCTTGTTCTTAACACAAATGTTGCACTTCTACTTTTTCATTATCAAAATTTAACATCACATTTTTGCCCATTCCCCCTAAAACCACTTGTCCTCAAACCATAACATACATACTGACTCAACATGTTTTAAAATATATTAAACTTAATAAAAATAGAAAATAAAAATATTTATCAATATTTATAGTTCTATTTACAGCTATTTAAAGCGGTTATCTGAATATTTTCCATTTCAAACCCATATGTCAATTCATCAAACAAACTGTAAATATGGAGATTTTTTTAATGTAGGATTTTTTTAAATCCATGCTGAAAACACCATCTTAAACCATCCAAAGATGGTTCACTACTCTTAGCCGTTTAAGCTGCCCAACCAGCCTGGTTGGACTGGTACTCAACTGGTTTAGCTGGTTTACGCAAGAAAAAAACATTTTGTGAGGAAATGGGGGAAGCAGAAGATTAATAGTGGAAAATTCCAAAATAATAAGCAGCTGTGTGAAATTAGTACTAGATTTTGACTCAAAATCATTCACATAATCAGACCAGACACACGCAAGAACATACCAAAGTACCAAGTAGTATATACAGGTGCTGGTCATATAATTAGAATATCATCAAAAAGTTGATTTATTTCACTAATTCCATTAAAAAAGTGAAACTTGTATAATGTATACATTCATTCCACACAGACTGATATATTTCAAGTGTTTATTTCTTTTAATTTTGATGATTATAAGTGACAACTAATGAAAACCCCAAATTCAGTATCTCAGAAAATTAGAATATTGTGAAAAGGTTCAATATTGAAGACACCTGGTGCCACACTCTAATCAGCTAATTAACTCAAAACACCTGCAAAGGCCTTTAAATGGTCTCTCAGTCTAATTCTGTAGGCTACACAATCATGGGGAAGACTGCTGACTTGACAGTTGTCCAAAAGACGACCATTGACACCTTGCACAAGGAGGGCAAGACACAAAAGGTCATTGCAAAAGAGGCTGGCTGTTCACAGAGCTCTGTGTCCAAGCACATTAATAGAGAGGCGAAGGGAAGGAAAAGATGTGGTAGAAAAAAGTGTACAAGCAATAGAGATAACCGCACCCTGGAGAGGATTGTGAAACAAAACACATTCAAAAATGTGGGGGAGATTCACAAAGAGTGGACTGCAGCTGGAGTCAGTGCTTCAAGAACCACTACGCACAGACGTATGCAAGACATGGGTTTCAGGGTCCATGTCAAGCCACTCTTGAACAACAGACAGCGTCTGAAGCGTCTCGTCTGGGCTAAAGACAAAAAGGACTGGACTGCTGCTGAGTGGTCCAAAGTTATGTTCTCTGATGAAAGTAAATTTTGCATTTCCTTTGGAAATCAGGGTCCCAGAGTCTGGAGGAAGAGAGGAGAGGCACAGAATCCACGTTGCTTGAGGCCCAGTGTAAAGTTTCCACAGTCAGTGATGGTTTGGGTTGCCATGTCATCTGCTGGTGTTGGTCCACTGTGTTTTCTGAGGTCCAAGGTCAACACAGCCGTATACCAGGAAGTTTTAGAGCACTTCATGCTTCCTGCTGCTGACCAACTTTATGGAGATGCAGATTTCATTTTCCAACAGGACTCGGCACCTGCACACAGTGCCAAAAACTACCAGTACCTGGTTTAAGGACCATGGTATCCCTGTTCTTAATTGGCCAGCAAACTCGCCTGACCTTAACCCCATAGAAAATCTATGGGGTATTGTGAAGAGGAAGATGCGATATGCCAGACCCAACAATGCAGAAGAGCTGAAGGCCACTATCAGAGCAACCTGGGCTCTCATAACACCTGAGCAGTGCCACAGACTGATCGACTCCATGCCACGCCGCATTGCTGCAGTAATTCAGGCAAAAGGAGCCCCAACTAAGTATTGAGTGCTGTACATGCTCATACTTTTCATGTTCATACTTTTCAGTTGGCCAAGATTTCTAAAAATCCTTTCTTTGTATTGGTCTTAAGTAATATTCTAATTTTCTGAGATAATGAATTTGGGGTTTTCATTAATTGTCACTTATAATCATCAAAATTAAAAGAGATAAACACTTGAAATATATCAGTCTGTGTGGAATGAATGTATACATTATACAAGTTTCACTTTTTGAATGGAATTAGTGAAATAAATCAACTTTTTGATGATATTCTAATTATATGACCAGCACCTGTATATATATATATTTTTTTTTTTTTTTTTTTTTTTTTTTTTTATTATTATTATTTGTTGTTAGGCTGCCATGGTAGAATTGAAAACATGGTGGTACCATGATGCATGTACCACGATAGTGCAATGTCATTCTTTAGAAGCTTGAATTACTATGTATACATATGGTAATCATTAAAAAGCATGATATATATCAAAGCACTATGGTATTACTATCACTATACCATGGTACCACCACAGTATTTTTTTCAAGAAAAAGACAGACACACTGTCATCTGAGATCTAGATCTTTTCGTTAAGATGCAGTACAAGCACATGACATCATCAAACTATTAATATAAGTAGGCTAACTCATAACATATGGATTGTACATAACATATGAACACAAATAATCCAAAATACAAAGATAAATACAACTGAGTTGTGACTTTCTGAGTGAAAACATGAGAGTGGATGGATCACGAGCCATCAAAACAACAATCATGGAATGTATCAGTGATGTGACTGACGGCTCGTTGACATTCAAAACAACTTTATATCGCACACACACACACACACACGACACTGGTGTAACTAAATATCTGATGGTCTTACCTGATCTCTTCATGCCGTGCTCTTCCACAGATATAAGGAGCTGCTGGTTTGCCGCTCGTGCCGCTGTCAGCACACACACATCCTCCTCAAACAACAAACCCGCTCTACTCCCCACACCCACGCACACACACGCGCGCACACACACAACTAACCACGCTAATCGCTTTAAGTAGCTTGACTCCTTACAAACGTGCGATCCTTTGACGAGTTACATGGCTGAAGTAAATGTCGTGGTCTTGCATGTACTGCATCGCACCCCAGGAAGTTTCAGATTTGACAGTCTGGCTTCATAAAGTGGGCCACGTGACTGGAGCATTATGGGAAGTCTAGGAGTTCAATGTGCGTGCATTACAGCTGCACACTCAAGAGCCTCTGTGTGTCATTTAATATTCACACTGTGATTTCAATGGTTTTAAAAGATTTTCCTAGTGTAAACATTTTTTTAAGAATCAGGCTTTATTTTTTTATTTATCCAATTATGCAATTATTTATTTGTTTCATTGTTTGTTTTTATTTGTCCAATCATGCGATTTTGGGGGAAATCAAACATTATATGTTTGTTTGTTTGTTTGCGTGTTTGTCCCATTGTGCAATTACATTATTTTCTGAGAATCAGCCATTATTTGATGTTTATCCAATCATGAAATTTTATAAAAATAAAAAATAATTGAGAATCAACTTGTTTTTATTTATTTGTTTGTGTGTTAGTTTTTTGTTTGTCCAAATGAGTAATTGTATTTTTTTTTTAAATCAACTAAATAGAATTTTTACTAAATTACTAACATTTGTATATTATGAAATGCACAGCCAATCATTAGTTAGAAAATGTAATTAGTTAATGGCATGAAATTTCATTTCAGTTGTGTTATATCTTCTCCAGACAGGGAGACCTCCAGGAACTCAAACAGACCCATGAAGCCCAGGATGAAAAGACTGAGTTTACAGAAATCAAGAGTGGATTCAGCAAAAATCACATCGGGGTAAATAGAATGAATATGTTTTATGATTGATTGTCCTTTAAATATCAGTATCAGATAATATTTCTGGCATCATCATATAGCAGTTATGAAGCTTTAACATCTTATCAGTTTCAATGAACACATGGAAAACCACAGACCGAAATGATAAACCTCAGCCGAATACAAAAAACAACTATAAAAAGACAATTATTTAGAGAAAATTTCTGAAGTGAATTTAGAAATAATAACAGTGCTTGCCAAAGGAATACTGCAGGTTTTTATTATTAAAAAGTCTAAATCACACATAATTATAACCAATTGTAATCTTCGCATTGAAGTTTTTGTTTTTGCAAGATGCGTAAGCATGTTGTAATTCTTCAGATGTTGACTCAACAACGCCCTAAACTTGCAGAGAACCTCCCATCCTGCAACGTGGCAAGACTTTTATGTTCAAGGTTAAACTGTAAACGACCCTCTGTATCTACACTAGTGTGCTTCACTATTACCTTTCTGTTGTACAGGTGAAACTGGTATATCTGGGCCCTGGTGTAAATCATTCCTAGCTCTGCACACAAACCACAATCCTATTACTATTGTTACTAACGAGTGTACATTTACTAAATACAATCAATTAAACAGCTTAAGCCCAAAGCAGACTCATGTAGGCAGATATTTAATATTTTATTTCCATGACACATCATATTGTGTGGTCACCATGAAATAACCACTGTCCGTAATGATCGCTACTGTTACTATAATATCTAGATCAGAAGTAATTATTTACAAGGACGGAACATGAACTGCATGCTGGCCGGTGTAGAGCTGCATGTTGAACAGAAAGCTAAGCTGCGCTGCCCTGCCATTGCACTGCATTAATCTTGTCTGAAACATTTATGCTCATTCTCATCTGTCCCAAGGCAGCTATCAAACTAAGAACTATGTCTCAGATACTTTTATATGCTACATAATTCAAATGGACACTGAGACACTACATTTATAGCTAGGATGTTGCCACTATAATTTATTTAAACAATCACATACAGTTTTTTTTTATAACGTGACACAGTAAAAATCTTCTTCTTAATAAGCATTTTGTCACATTTTCCAGTAAAAGCTTCTAATCGAAATTAGAAAATAAGGTTTTCACAGGAAATATTGAATTAATTTATAAACAACCATATACAATGTTTGCATAATATTACACTGTAAATCATTTTCTTATATTCTGTCTTGTTTTCAATCAAAATAAAAGTTTTTACAAATTAATTTTATATTTGTTTTTCTCTTCTAAATGTTTAGGCATGGATATTAGAATATTTAGTGAGATTTATGAGGCCAATGGGGAATGTAATTTAAGATTATCTGAAATAAATTCTTACAAAATTTACAAAGAGCAATTTTTTTCTTTTAATGATCTTTAGATATTTTTACTGGAAAACTAGAATTTTTTATTATTATTTTTGCAGTGCAAGAATAATAATTTTATTATTTAAACACTAAAAATAACTTTTATTTATTTATTTACATTTTTATTTTATTTTTCTGTGGTGCAAGATCAAGAAAACGTTGGTGTCTCTCATGTACGCCGATGCCCTTACAGTGACAAAGGCAAGTGTAAGATCCTTGTCTTATGAACCGTGACATTTCTGTACACGTTCCACACCCAGTTTGTTTTCTTTGGAAAGGATTGGTGCGTCCTCCCCATCATGTCCTGCTAGTGCCGGACTCCATCTGGTGCTTGTGAAGCACGACAGCTTTTAAAGACAACCCTTCATTTCAGAGCTGCTGTGTGACAGAGCACTAAAGAAAACCACATGAGATGAGTTTCTGCTTCAAAGTAACAAATCCACAGAGGTGGAAAGTAACGAATTACATTTACTCGCGTTACTGTAATTGAGTAGCTTTTTTGTGTACTTCTACTTTTTAAAGTAATTTTTAAAAACTGTCATTTTACTTTTACTTAAGTATATTTTGTTTGAAGTATTGTACTTCGCTACATTTGAAAACACATTAATTACTGAGTAAAAAAAAAAATCGCTTCCTGGAAACTACTGCAGTAGATAATGGGCAGGAGAACAAACTGGCGCTAAAATCACAAGAAAGATGCAGACGGACAAGACAGGCGTTAGTGGTGCAGACCCAGCTGAAAACCAAACCCTGTCTTCTGCTGAAGCTGAACTCGAAGGAAATGAAGTGAACCCCTGGCCATATTTAAGCTCTATTATGCAGTGTAAACTGTGTTTGCCTAGGGAGACCAAACTAGCTGCTTATAAAATCTCGACATCAATCCTTCGCGAGCATGTAGAGGTAAGCTAAATACTTGCATCATTGCTTTGGTGGTTAAAATGAAGCTTTGGCAGTTTAGCAAAAGGTTTTGCACAAATTAGCCAAAAAGACAGTGGTGCAGTGTGTGCGATATCGTCTGCGATAATATAACCATGTGCAATTTTACATTATCAGTATTTAGCTAAACACACACACACACACACACACACACAAACACTCCTACAGAGTGCCATGAAGTCTAGTAGATTAGACTAGTGCGCGCGCGCATTAGAGTGCGTTCTTTCACTGTGTGATTCAGTCTGTTAAAATGCATTTAGAATAATCACAAAATTGAAGATATAAGGGCAGAAAATGTATATTTATATCATTTCATATAGTAAATCAATATCACACGTGCCGTTTTTCTCAAAAAATCAGCATGATTACAAATAAAAAAATATATATATTTTTTTTTTACAACAGTTAATAAGTTCAAACAATTAAGGTTGCAGTTTCAAAGCGCGTCCCGCCTTCTGTTTGCAAGGAACACATACTTCAGGTGTTCAAAAGAAGTAAAGCTACTAATGCAGGTGTGTGAGTTGTTGTCATCTATTTTGGAGTGATTGCAATGTATTCTAAATATAAACTTGTTCTGTTGATCAGCGTCTGGAAAGATCATTCACTGGTTTATTAGGAGATTAAAGCGCCGTCAACGCGCGCAGACGCAGCGCTTTGAATTTGCGCGTTCAATGAATGACATCGCGTCGGGAGCTGACTAGCAGAATGACTACAAAAGTAAAAGCAGAGAAGTTTGTATTCAAAGTTAAAAAGCAAACACTACAACATTTTTTTAATGATTCAAATAAAGTATCTCAGGTGCATCTTCTAAATTCATCTGATGATTAGGATTACTGCTCTAACATAACTATAGCCTATTTTCAGTTTCAACTAACTACATTTTTTTCTGCTTAGTAGCGATCGTGTCTTTCTGTTCCACTTGATTTGTGTAAATATATGTCATGTTTAAGGTAACAATGCAATACATAATATATTATTGATATTAATAATATGATAATATCTGTAGTCAATACTGATTAAATGGGAGGGGGAAATGGTGCTCATCAAGCTTGCATTTATTTGATCAAAAATACAGAAAAAAAAAACAGTAATAGATAAAAAATAGATAAAAAGTGATAGTAAAGACTGGTATTGTTATAAAAGATTTATATTTTTATTTTTAAACATCTTTTTAATAATCAAAAAATCCTGAAAAAAAAAGTACATTAAGCACTGTTTCTTGATAATAAATCAGCATATTAGAATGATTTATGTAGGATCATGTGACACTGAAGACTGGAGCAATGGCTGATGAAAATTCAGTTTTGCATCACAGAAATATATTTTAAAGTAAAATAGAAAACCATTATTTTAAATTTTTATAATATTTCACAATATTATTGTTTTTTTTCTGTATTTTTGATCAAATAGGCTAAATCCAGGCTTGGTGAGCATAAGAGACTTCTTTCAAAAACATTTAAAATAGTAATGTTTCCATTTTTTTGTACTGTATAAGTAAAAATATTCCAAATTAAATGTTTATTTTATTAAATTAAATAAAAAGGTTAGGAATAATATTTGTTTCAAGTGCTTTTTATTGGGGGTGGGGGGCCTCCAACATGAATTTTGCCTCAGGCCTCCTAATGTCTAGAACCGGCCCTGAATGAATGAATCAACTGTTTAAATGATTCGGTTCAGTCGATGACTCAGTTATAACAGTGACTTAGTGACACATACTGGTGGTTTTAATTTCACATTTAAAGTATCTTTTGATTTTTTTTTATAATTTCAAATGAGTATTCAACATTTTATGTCTTATATATCAAAACATTATTTCTGCATTTGTAACTGCAGGTTAAATGCATTCATGTCCTGCATTAAACAGCGTGTAAATACATCTAAATGCCACTTCAGATGAATCTTCTGTGTTTCCTCTGCATTGCAAAGATGAATTTTGTTGATATTGATTTAATTTGCCTGGTAACAGCCCAAATGGCTTATTATTCTAAATAACTGATTCCTTTAATTAAAAACAACTAGTTTGAGATGTATAGGCCTATCACAGGGGTGTCAAACTCAGTTTAGTTCCAACCCTGCTCCAACACACATACCATGTAGTTTTCAAATAAGCCTAAATGATTAGATTATCAGATGTGTTTAATTAGGGTTATATCTAAACTGTGCAGGGCTGTGGTCCTCCAGGAACTGAGTTTGACACCCTTGGCCTATCCCATTTTTTGCGTCCCTCCCACTGTTAAAAAGTAACTAAGTAATTTTTACTCTGAGTAAATTTTAAATTAGCTACTTTTTACTTTTACTTGAGTAGATTATTAGACTGGTACTTTTACTTGTACTTAAGTACAATTTCATTAATGTAATGGTACTTTTACTTGAGTAAAATATTTTCGTACTCTTTCCACCTCTGCAAATCCACAATCACAGATGCAGCTGAATAGTTGAGCAATTATCAACTATCACATCCTAGACATTCTTAGAATCACATAGTATCTGATTTTAACATCTAATATCTACATATGCAATTATTATTGTGGTGTTAAAGCTAGTGGTTGTCTGCAGATGTACTGCATGTTCAGTACCAGACTTTTTCAGCTTTCACTTTAGGATTTTGGATTGCACCTTGAGGTTTAATGTTTGCCAAGAACCTGTAGAGCTTGATATTTTGCCAGTTGTGTTGCTGTCTTTTCCAAGCCAAAACCAATTGATTTTCCTTTTTGGTCTCGGGGGGATGGGGGACTCGTTGCAAGAGAAGGAGTTCTATTTCCACAATAAGATCTCCAGCAACCTTTCGATAGGTGCACACATTGTACAGTATGTGTCTTACATTACTGCTTTTCTTCAGTGCACAAACTTAATAAGCCTGCAAAGTTGTGCTGGACCTTAAGGTGTGCTGTTTTCTGAATATAAAGGGCAACATCATTGTACTAAAACCTGTAATCATCTATATCAAATGTTGTGTGTGCATTTCTGTGCTTTGGCAAACTTCATAGATGTTCACAAACTAAAGTTAAAAAATACTCAACGTTTCCCCCCACTATTTATATTTCTATTCATTTAGAGCACTATGTAATTCTGAATACTGCATGTCGCCTTGTATATTTAACAGCTGCTTATACTGCAAAAAAATATTTTATTTACTCTATATTTATGTCTTGTTTTAAAGTACAAATGTCTAAACATTTCTAAATCAAGATACATTTATTTGAGAATCAAAACGACATAAGATATAAAGTCTTATTTTGTGGGCAAAAAAGGGAAACAATTTTTTTTTTTGCTTAAAACAAGAAGAAAATATCTGCCATTAGGGTAAGACTACTTTTTTTTTAATTAAAAATTAGTAAGACTAATTTTATTTTTCTTATCCTAATGGCACATATTTTTCTTGTTTTAAGCATTAAATCACTAATTCTGATACATTTTAAGTAATTTTGCTTAAGTAAATGTGTCTTGATTTAAGAATGTTTAGATATTTAAACTGGAAAACAAGACAAAAAAAATACTAAATAAGAAATATTTTTTTGCAGTGTAAATAAAATAAAAAAAACTTTATTACAGCAAAGCACCAGCAATTTAAATTTCAGTTTAATTTTCAATTTGTATCGTCTGTCTGCAGAAAGTGTCTCTCTCCTCTGCTATCTTGATGAAGTGAAGGCTGACACCTAGTGGTTATTGTATGAAACTCATGACATTTAATTTATTATACAGCAGAAGTTGAGAATTTGACATCTCTGTAACAAATAGGGTAGAAGGAAAACTTTATTCTCCAAAAACCCCACCACCAAGGTAGTATTTACTCTATAGTTCTGCAAAATCATCAAATTTTACAGCATGTAGGCCTAACTGAGAGAATATCCCACTCTTTTCCGCTAACGTTAGATCTACTGACATACTATCGGATATGCTGGGAAATGTAAGGCCGCAAGCATATAACAGCATAGTAAATCATACCCAGACTTCAAAACAATGTCTCCGGCTGATGAACTTATTGAAGATTTACTCTGTTCGTTTGACCTGTCTCATATGGAGTTTGGCTCGTTCTCCCAAAGATTAACAAGGCAAGTTGTGACTTTGCCGAGTCTGGATAGATTAATACGCAAGAAAGCCCTGCGACTTGACTCGTTACGGTTATTTGTTGAAGGACACAGCCGGTGAACGACTCCGATAGGAATTTCCCAGGGGAGCAGACATTCACATGCTAAGACGTTTGCATATTAATAGTCAACACTCATTGTACATTACTTTTGTTTTTTAGGGAAAACAGAACGTTTGCTAATCGCAGTGAGTGTTCTGCTTCTAAAGAAAGTATACGTTCTTCTCGCAAAACTTTTGCGTTCTCTTGCAAAGATATTTGCGTTCTCTCGCACACCAGTTGAGTTCGGACAAACTCTTCCTGTTTACTTTACAGCTGGCAGTGGTTCACAATGGAGCGGTCAAATTTTATTTTGAACTTCGATTCAAATAAAGAAATACGTCAGTGCTTAGGTCAAGGCAAGATTTTAAAACGCTTAATGTGGCTTAATGTTTTAAAACAGTGACATTGGAGGACCAAATTCGATAATAAGAGCTGATAAAATGATTAGGCTAATATTAATAACCTTATTAGTAATATTACTAAGCAGAATAGCCCAGAATATGAACTTAAGCTGTTTCTCCCCCATAAAACGCTTAAGGGGTGGCTAATGACTGAAATTTAAGATAATGACTGAAAACGGTGATTTAAGAATACCGTTGCATTTATATTCTGGGCTATTCTGCTTTATTAATAGTAATATTATTAATACGGTTATTAATATTAGCCTAATAAGTTTATTAGTATTTATTATTATCGAATTTGGTCATAACCACATTAAGCATTTTAGAATGTCCCAAAACCATGCCTTGAACTAACTGCTGACTGTATTTCTTTATACTTGAGTCCAAGTTCAAAATAAAAACTTTATGAACCGCTCCATTGTGAACATACGAGCTGCATGAACCTTTCATTTGCCTACCTTAAGCGTTTTCTATGGGGAAGAAAAGGCTTAACGTGCAGGGTGTTGCGTTCATATTCTGCTTTATTAATAGTAATATTATTAATAAGGTTATTAATGTTAGCCTAATACTTTTTTATCAGGATTTATTATTATCGAATTTAGTCCTCCAATGTGACTTTAAAACATTAAGCCACATTAAGCGTTTTAGAATGTCCCAAAACCTCGCCTTGAATTAAGAACAGGCTATTACTATTGAGTCCAAGTTCAAAATAAAACTATGAACCGCTGCATTGTGAACATACAAGCTGTAACCACTGCAAGCTGTAAAGTAAACAGGAAGAGTTTGTCCGAACTCAACTGGTTTCGCGAGAGAACGCAAATATCTTTGCGAGAGAATGCAAAAGTTTCTCGAGAGAACGCAAAGTTTCTCGAGGGAACGCAAAGTTTCTCGAGGGAACGCTAAGTTTCTCGAGAGAACGCAAAACATTTGAAAAATATTTTTTCCTCCCACCCTGAATTTTTTCCACTCACCCCAAATTTTTCCCACCACCATGTCCCGTAAAGGCTCCGTAACAAAGGGTCACTGAGCTGAGGTCGCTGTGGCGTTCTTAATCTCGAGGAGGCATAGCAGCTCCAGGGTTACAGAAAGCAGCGTGCCATGCAGTCATTCTCCGGCCAGGATAGCAGTATTGTGAGCAAGCTTGTGTAGAGCTGTCTGCACTGATTATTGTGTTTCAACAGAAATTGTATGTAGGACCAGCATAGTTTAGCCTACCCCAGTTCTTGCTTTTTTCTTGTTAAAGAAACCACAAAACGGGTCGTATGGGAACAAACAGAGTGGCCATGACAAAAGCAGTCCTCTCAGGGTGTTCCCTTCAACCATTGACCCCCCCTAAACCCTATCAAATACCCTAGAAACCTGAACTCAGCATCCTGGCAACAGCCAGAATTGTTTGCTCGTGCTGAATTATAGACAAAGGGTGAAAATGTAGATGGAATGAAGCATGACGCTAAGAGAAAGCCTTGCTAGGAGTTCTCTGTGAATGAAGGAGGCCATGTTGTTCTACTGAGAGTCTATAAAGGGCTCCTGACTGTCACATTTATTTCATTAATAATAATCATGAGCTTTTTTTCATCCAAAAAAGGTTGTCAGGTGACAAAAGCACAAACAACATGAGATGAAACAGGCAGGTGATTAAAATTAGAAGCATTGTAACAAAAATGAAACTTTTTTATGTATAAAATTGACATTGACGCCCTCCATAAAGAGGGTAAGTCACAGAGGGTCATTACTGAAAGGTGTGGCTGTTTACAGAGTGCTGTATCAAAGCATATTAAATGCAAAGTTGACTGGAAGGAAGAATTTGGGTAGGAAAAGGTGCACAAGCAACGGGGATGGCCGAAAGCTTGAGAATAAAGTCAAGCAAAGCTGATTCAAACACTTGGGAGAGCTTCACAAGGAGTGGACTGAAGCTGGAGTCAGTGCATCAAGAGTCACCACACTCAGACGTCTTCAGGAAAAGGGCTACCAAGCCACTTCTGAACCAGAGACAACGTCAGAAGCATCTTACCTGGGCTGTGGAGAAAAAAACTGGACTGTTGCTCAGTGGTCCAAAGTCCTCTTTTCAGATGAAAGTAAATTTTGCATTTCATTTGGAAATCAAGGTCCCAGAGTCTGGAGGAAGAGTGGAGAGGCACAGAATCCATGTTGCTTGAAGTCCAGTGTGAAGTTTCCACAGTCAGTGATTATTTGGGCTGCCATGTC
Organism: Aspiorhynchus laticeps; assembly: GCA_023376895.1. Taxonomy (NCBI): domain Eukaryota; kingdom Metazoa; phylum Chordata; class Actinopteri; order Cypriniformes; family Cyprinidae; genus Aspiorhynchus; species Aspiorhynchus laticeps. The sequence goes on along the minus strand of CM041793.1, from coordinate 24,131,730 downwards.
ATCTGCTGGTGTTGGTCCACTGTGTTTTCTTAAGTCCACAGTCAACGCAGCCATCTATACCAGGAAATTTTAGAGCACTTCATGCTTCCTTCTGCTGACAAGCTTTATGGAGATGCTGATTTCATTTTCCAGCAGGACTTGGCACCTGCCCACACTGCCAAAGGTACCAAAAGCTGGTTCAATGACCATGGTGTTACTGTGCTTGATTGGCCAGCAAACTCGCCTGACCTGAACCCCATAGAGATGTATTGGAGATATTATATACATTATGTATTATTATTATTATTATTATTAGGGTGAATTCAGGTAAATTAGGATACTTTTTGCTATTGAGATGACTGGGGAAAATATCCCAATTAACCTGAATTTCCCCCATATATTTTTACAATAACATTATATTGATAAACATAAATCCATATCATAAAACATTTATACATATATATTTATATCTATACATGAATATATATATATATAAATAAATGGGCATAAACATGGGTTATGTTTGTGGGGTGATAATAAGGAAAGATGATGCTGCCTGATTAAATCGTGCCACTTGTCTTTATCAATAAATAAGATGGCAGTCTAGGTGATGCTCTGCAGAATCGCCTTCCCTCCGCCAGCTGAATGAGTCACGGCCTGTCCACGCTCGCGCAGGAAGGCGAGCAACACGGCTGCGATCTCGTTCCTGCAGATGGGGTCCCATGTCTCTGCCTGTTTGCTCCTGATAACACTGCTGGAATTGTTCCTTGCTTCACTCCCCCTCACATTTATCAAAAGCGAGTACAATGACATCCTTCAGTGCTGCTGCACGCTGAGGTGCTTTCATGACTGTTGGCCATCAAACCAACATCCCCAGCGCTCGCACAAATATCAGTCTGGAAAATGTTATGAGTTTACATGAGACAACAACATTCAGACTAAAACGTTTGTTTCACCAGCAAAATGATTGTAACACATTTTTATCTGTGGGTTTGCCGTGGCTTTGCTGTGTGGTTGCTAAGGTGTTCTGAGTGGTAGTTGCTACATCCAGATGCCATCTAGCACATTGCTACATGGTTACTTAGAAAAAAAAACACTTCTAGAAAGCAATTCTGGTCTCTACAAGTGTTTTTTTTTTTTTGTTAATGAACTAATTTCTATGAAATCATACAATGCATTTGCACACATTGTACAAATGCATAAAAATGTGCAACCTTAATTAAAAGTAGAATGAAGGCCCACCCCTAAACTTAACCATCAATGGGGCGAAAGCAAATAAGGAAACATATAAATTAGATAATACGAATTCATACAAATTAGCCACCAATTCACCAAAATGTAAAATTGTTATGACTTGCCATGATATTGTGTTGGTTTATGGTGTTAGGGGTGGGCCTTTATGCTCAGGTTTTTTCAAATGATTTTTCAAATGATTTACATTATATGAATTCATACAAAAATGCCACCTCATGAAATAGTCACGTTTTTTCCATGAGATCTGGTTGATCTGAAATAGACTCAGAGCGGCAGCTGACTGAAGAAGATACTAACAAAATAAAGTACTGGATCGCTGTCCACAATTACAAACACATTATTAAAACTCTTTATTAAATGTATTTGTTGTCTTTTCCAATAGCAGATCAGCAGCTGATAAAAAAAATAAAAAAAATAGTCATTTCTGGAAGTGCATGATGTAGTAGATTTGTACAAAAGCAAATCTGGCTGAACGTTTTTGTTGAACGAATATAGTCACTGTCAAAAATCAAAAGCCCATCATTCATCCCAGATTTTTATTTTGAGTAATGTTTTTGTTTTATTCAGGTTTATTCATCTTGTCTGTACCACAATGAAGAAGCTATAAAGAGCAGAATATTCCACAATCCACTGACCTATTGGTTTTACTACAGCCATCTTACTTCTTTGGCTCAATTAACATAGATAACTTTTGCCACTATAAGCATATTTAGGCTACTTCTTGACACGGCTGTTAGCAGAAGTTTTCCCTGCCCTGGGGTGAGGAATGAATAAACCATGATGGAGAAGAGAGAGAGGGAGTGTGATCTAGTCAGCAGTCTGAAAGAGACTGGCACAGATAGTCACATTGTCTGGTTTCCCTGTCCTCCATTTCACCTCCCTGTGTTTCCGCTGCACCTCGTCGTCTTTCCACTCTGAGTGTTTAATGTTTTACACTGGGAACTGGGATCAGTCGATATGAAAGCCTGTTTGCTACAGTACGTTTAGGACAACAAAGTCACTTCATTACACCTCACATAAACAGCACATCCTTTACTGCTATTTTCTCACAGAGACACTGCTTATAGTTCTTTGTATTGGTGACCACATTAATGGCTTCGCTGTTATGACCTAGACAGTCATTGTCCACCTTTATAAGCTCACAGCATCTGGCTTTTATAACAGAATTTGTGTGCCAAAATTATACCATACAATAGTGGGTTGTTTGGCTAAATCAATGGCCATTATTTCTCCCATTATAGGCATAAGCCCCACAGAGGCGACCGCAGGGCGATGTTTGTGTTATCAAAGGCTGACTCAAGCGCTCGGTTTCGGCGTGCAGAGGTAGCAATACAACTTGCTCAGTCTGTGCGCTGTGTCACAGCTGAATGCTTTAACAGAGACTCACCCACACATCTGAAATGCTCAGCGCTTTGTCAAGGACATGCAGTCATTCTTCCCATTTTCTCTCATGCTTTAGTCTTTTTACTGCATCAGAAGTTCTTAACACTCTGACAAGAGACAGCTATCATAGAAACAAATGGAGTAGAGATCTCTTTTTAATAACCCACATCACTCTCTCTCCCTGTTATTTGAAACTATTATTTTTCCAGGCTGTTAAAAACTCCTAAAAACATGCAGTTATGGCCTTTAAGAAACAGCTCAACCAAAAATGTACATTCTGTCTGCTCACTTTTCACTCACATTCATTGCGACTGTATGGAAAAGAGGGGTCATGATAGTCTTCAAAATGTCTCCTTTCAGTTTGGAAGAACACAAGGGTGAGTAAATGATGCTTTAAGAAGCATTCTCTACCCTTAAAAAGATAGATCATCCAAAAATGAAAATTCAATCATCGTTTACTCACCCTGATATGAAAGCCTGTTTCAACCATGGAGCAAAAAAGGAATTGCAACTTTTTTTTTTAAGAGATATAAAATCAGACAAAAAGAGATATAAACTCGCAATTTAGATATAAACTAAACTTGGAATTGTGAGAAATAAAGTCAGAATTGTTTGATAAAAAGTCACAATTACTTTTTTTTTATTCCATGGTGGAAACTGTCTTCTCACCCTCATTTTATGAAAGAAGATTTTTATTTTATATATATATATATATGTGTGTGTATATATATATATATATGTGTATATATATATATATGTGTATATATATATATATGTGTATATATATATATATATATATATATATATATATATATATATATATATATATGTATATATATATATATATGTGTATATATATATATATATATATATATATATATATATATATGTAAATATATATATATATATATATATATATATATATATATATATATATATATATATATATATATATATATATTTATTTTTTTTGTAACCAAACACTTTGTTATTATTTACTTCTATTGAGAAAAAAACAGTCATTTTTAAAAAATATCTTCTTTCATGTAAATTATATAGATTTGGATTAGTGCTGTTAAACGATTAATCGCGATTAATCGCATCCAAAATAAAAGTTTTTGTTTACATTATATATAAGTGTGTACTGTGTTATGTATATAAAAATAAAAACACATGCATGTATATAAGAAAAATATATTATGTTTATATATTAAATATATTTATATATAATATAAAATATAATATAAATGAATATACATGTAAATATTTTCACATGTCAAATTTCAAATATTTATTTTGGATTAATCCGTGATTTGGATTAATCACGATTAATCATTTGCAGCAAATAATACATAAGGATACATAAGGTAAGGATACATAAACACAAAATCAGATGAAGAGTTAATTTGCGATAACAGATAACTCCGTTTTTAACAATTTCCAAAGTCATGTTTTGTCATTGTGCATTCCAATTAATCTCAATCAGACTGCAGTTGGGTTATTTTGATTAAGTAAAAATAACAACAACAAAAAAAAACAGCTAACTAACACAATAAAACATAAGAAAAACCTGATAACATAATAAAAAACTTGATTTTTGAAAATTATTTATTTGAGTTATCTGTTTTTGCAAATAAACTCTTCAAATGATGATGATTTAAAATTTTGGGTGAAAATGTCTTAAAAATGTATTTAATTTTAGTAATGTAGCCAACTACATTACTAAAATTAACGTGTTCCTGTGGCTCAGTGGTAGAGCACTGCGTTAGCAGCGCAGAAGGTTGTGGGTTCGATTCCCAGGGAACACACATAGTGATAAAACATGTATAGCCTGAATGCACTGTAAGTCGCTTTGGATAAAAGCGTCTGCTAAATGCATAAATGTAAATGTAAATGTAACTAGATTCAGTCATCATGAATACTTTTGATTTGAATAAACCAGTTTAGATGTTAACATCTAATGCACATTTTTAGGTCACCTAATATTTTACAAGGCTGAGATATATAGAGAAAGCAGCGCTCCTTCTGAAGGGTCCCTAACTTAACATGCAATATTGACCTTGAATGTGTAAATAGATACGAACGAATATTGCTGATAAAGAGCTTGATTTATAGATCTGCTGAGCGGAGACTTCGTTTTGTGCATTCACACCAGCACCTGGACGCGGTTTGATGAAATGCAGCTACAGACTCAGGTTAAGTACAAATCTAAAGGGCATGGCAGCGAGCCAGCTACCTGACTCTACCAATGAGAGTGCTGCGTTTTCTAGTCCATGCTGCAAGGGTAATCAAGAGAATGGGCATGACAAAACCAACCGTTGTACCCATTACTTACACGGTCTGTCACAGTAAAGCATTCTGACTGGATGTACTGTCAACTGCCAGGTGCAAAGACGCACATTCACGATTCACACCGAGCAGAAAAGTCTTTGATATGCAGATCACTGCTTGTCACATGTGGCTTTTGTCTCAGCTGTGGCTGATGGCTTGTCTTGTGCTAAATCTCTGACATTCTCCAAATAATGTGCCTGATACAGACAGATTTAAGAGGTTTCAGTTGCTTTTGTTGAATTGGCCATTACAATACCCATGAAATGAACTATTGCCGGAACTACCTGCGATGGAAGGAATCTACTGGAACATTGAAAATGATGGGCTGGCCACCTCAAAGTCCGGACCTCAACCCCATCGAGCAAATTTGTGGCGAGTTGTAAAATAAACTGGACACATATACTGTACATTCAAAGTAGTGCTGTCAAACGATTAATCACGATTAATTGCATCCAAAATAAAAGATGCTGTTTACATAATATATGTATGTGTACTGTGTATATTTATTATGTATATATATATATATATAAATACACACACATACAGTATATATTTTGAAAATATTTACATGTATATACATTTATATATTTATATTCTTATATTTTATATTATATATAAATATATTTAATATATAAACATAACATATTTTTCTTAAATATATACATGCATTTATATATACATTATAAATATACACAGTATACACACATATATTATGTAAACAACAACTTTTATTTTGGATGCGATTAATCACGAGTAATTGTTTGACAGCACTAATTCAAAGGAAAGCCTTTGGCTTGAGTTGCAGAAGGCATGGGATAACATTACTGTTGAAGTTTTCAGGAAATATATTGACACTATACCAGAGAGGTGTGCTGCTGTAAAGGTGGACATACCAAATATTAAAGTTAAAAGTGGATAAAAACAGTACAACTCACTTCATCTGATATTTGTTGTGCTCAACTACATGTTTCATGAACATTATGAAATGAAATCATGTTTTGGAGAAGAAAAAATGTCAATATTTTCAGATCTGTCAGGTGTTCTAATAATTTTGGCCACCATATATATATAATATAACTTAATATATATTAAATATTTTTTTTTTAATAAATATTATATTATATATTCAATATTTTTTTTTATATATTTTGAACTGTGTAAATAAATATAGGCTACTGCATAGATTTCTTAAACAGCTGCTAGTTTCATGTCTTTCAACCATATCAAGTCAATTCAAATCCAATTGCATATCCATATATTTATTTATGACATAGTTGTAAGTTACTATGTAATAAGTAGGCTAACGCACTAACCTTGGTGTTTATTTCTGATAATGATCTTTTGACTGTGAATTAACCCATGCTGTAAACCTTACATAAAAATATAATTCAATATACAGTATTAGGAAACAAATAGTGATGTCAAATGATTAATCGCGATTAATCACATCCAAAATAAAAGATTTTGTTTACATAACATATGTGTGTGTACTGTGTACATTTATATAAATACACACACATACATTATATATTTTGAAAATATTTACATGTATATATTTATATTCATATAATCTATATTGTACATCAATGTATTTAATATATAAACGTAACATATTTTTCTTAAATATATACATGCATGTGTGTGTAATTATATATACATAATAAATATACACAGAACACACATGTATTGTTTAAACAAAAACTTTATTTTGAATGCGATTAATCGCGATTAATTGTTTGAGAGCACTATAATTTATTTATTTTTTCTGTCCGTTTTTTCTCTCATATCATGTCAGACGGAGTAGCTTACTGAAAGCATTGTTTGTTGTAATGCAGTTTTGTCCTATTCCAGATAAAAGAACAGTCAGTCCTGTCATGCAGCATTCACAATTCAGCCCATCACAATGCATTTGACACAAACAATTCTCTTTGAGCTACTGTTGGATTTAAATTCCAATCAAGTGACATCCCTGACAACTACTTCATTTCACAAGTTTAAATGGGCAGCACCGCTTGTCTTTCTTCAGCTCTGGCAGGTCTCAGTTGGCAGAGCGGCAACATGATCCGAATATTTACACATGGCAGCAAATGCTGCATCTGAGGCTGCTTTTTCTTTCTCTGTGTGTGTTTCTATATATGTGTGTGAGGTAAAGCCAAACTTCTTCAACTGTGTTATTCATGCATAACCTTGAGGGAGATTAATAAAAGACCATTAATAAAGCACCAGACAGCCAGAGTGTGCATTTTACGCTTTTCTAAACTAAAGTGCATCAGTGTTGACATGGTCTCACTCCGTTGCTCTGAAATGTTTGTATTTATAAAGGGGACAAAATTACTAGTTCAACTTGGGATAAATAAAAGTGTCTATGAGATGATAAAAAAAGTTTTTTTTTAGTTTAACACATCATTAAAAAGTTAAAATGTTTATTTGTTTGGGTTTTTGTTCCACAAACAATATTTGACATGTTTTTTCTTGTGACACTGAAGACTGGAGTAATAGCTGCTGAAAACTCAGCTTTGCATCACAGGAATAAATTACAAATACATACATATATAAATGTGTGTGTGTTTATGTAGTGTTATATTCGTAATTTATTCCTGTGATGCAAAACTGAATTTTCAGTATCATTACTCCTGTCTTCAGTGTCACATGATCCTTCGGAAATCATCTTAATATGCTGATTTACTATTCAAGAAGCATTTCTGATTATTATTTTCAGTGCTGAAAACAGTTGTGCTGCTTAATATTTTTGGAAACCTTGGAACATGTTTTCAGGGTTCTTTGACAAATAGAAGATAGAATGAAGAAGAAAGCATTCATTTCTCCCAAAGACAAAATCTTACTGTCCCCAAACTTCTGAACAGTAGTGTACAATATATAAAATATTATAATAAAATTTTAAATAAATAAATAAATACTATTTAAAATATTACTACTAATATTGTACAAAACTGCTATACTACTTTTTTCAAGAAATAATAATAGAAACAAATTGAATGTATTTTTCACTATATGAATGTTGGCTTATTAATACAAACTTTTTAAGTTCCACATTGCACATTGTGTTAAATCACTTGCCCTATTACAAAGAAGTACTTAGTGCTATTCTTTTGCACTTATCATATTCATTTTAAAAGCTATGTCTTTTATTCAAAAACTTACACACCATTATCAGCTGTTTTCCTTTCAGATGAAGATGAGAAGAGGAATGATTTCACAGACAGCCACTGTAAGATGGCGTAATGTTCCATGAGCGTGATGCTTCCTTCCATCTCTGATGTGGACAGTGCAGCAGTTCCACTGGCTGCAACACAAGACACGAGCGGGAGTGAGAGGCAGCTCCCATGTCCTGTGTTGCAGCCCCCGGCCCAGCCACAGGTCACCTTCAGCTCTCCCGCTTCTGCTGCCTTGCTGCAAAAAAAGATAGAGAGGCACACACTGAGCGTAAAGGAGAGAAAATTAGGGTGTGTATATGAGAAGAAGAGAAAGAGAGAAAGAATGCTTCCATGCCTTGAACAACACATCCATCACAAACACTGAAAATAGCCTTCCTGTTTTATCTGGTATCGGAGTAGCCCTACCCCTCACGTGTGACCACGCCAGGGGAACGCAGACACTCTGGCTCCAATTGCTTAAAGTGAGGTTAATGACATCGTAAGGCACCTTCCAGCAAAGACAGAGAATCTCTCGAGAGTCTTCTTCAGATATCGCACAAAGTCAGAGCAGAGCATTTCCATTTTTATCGCAGGTATGTAAATCCCAGAGGTATGACACAGAAGGGTTGGTGACAAATTTGTAATTCAGAACATACAGATATTCAAAATGCTTTTAAAAAATGCTAAAAAAAAGTACTATGTTGATGTCCTGTTTTTTAGATGTACCATAAAAGTCTCTTAAAGTACCATGTACTGTAAATGTCTTCAAATCAGTTTCTTAAATGAACAGTTCGCCCAAAAAAATGGCATTTCTGTCATATCTGTCTTGCAGAAAACAGTTGGATGAACATTGTTTGATGAAAAAGAAAATGTTCAAATGAACAGCATTTGCCTGAAGCAGAAATCTTTTGTAAAATTATAAATGCCCTACTGACCCCAAATTTTTGAAAATAGTGTATAATACATAAAATAATATTTTTAAAATACATTATTACATATACAATATATATATAACATATTATAGAATATTTAAAATATTACTGGGTTTTTTTCAATTAATAAAAAACTGTTTCTTAAATTAACATAATATCCCAAAATTACATTTGTCATATCTTTTATATAGAAAACATTCTTTAAAATTTGTTTTTGTGTGTGTGTATGTTCTCCTGAAAAAAAGAAAAAATGAATATATTAAAAAATTATATATATAACTTTCTGTTTAATGACATCAGAATGAGTAAGTATAGTAACAGACCATTCATTTTTGGGTGAACTATCCTTTTAATTCTCTCGCTTTTACATTACATCATCCATAAATCTCCCTCCCATTAAGGTGAAAGACGGCAATCAGTGAAATCTCGCAGCTCATTGTGTGAAAATGAGTCCAACCTACTTCTGAAACTGCAGGGAGACGCACTACATGACGCTTTAGCAGTCAGTCCAAGGACGACCCAGCAAGGTGAACTGAAAGAAGAGCTGGCAGGAAAAACTTGCGTGCTGACAAAATGGTGAAATTCAGTCTGGACCCGATCAGATAATACGGACCTGAGAGAGTCCGGATGTGTTCTGTGGAGCACGGTCTGGCACTGTAGAGGAAAATGTCCTCTAAGATGAAAAACTAATACCCTGTCTAATGCAAACATAGAGAGATGGTTCTTCAGTTGATCCGAGTGTGAATTATGGCACCCGGGGGAAAAGGAAATGTCAAAAAGTAGAGTTGAATTGAAATCATATTTTTGTCTCACAATAAAGCAGAGTTATTTTTAAGAAAAAAAGTAGGCCATCTATTTAGGCATTTATTCTTGCTTACCTGAATTGCTTTTTATCAGTGCCTCAATGAAATGGATTTAAACGAGTCTTCGTGGTTTGCTGAGGGAGCTTAGGGCGATTAAAGAAAATTGTAATTAAAGAATTGATGAAAGCTAATGAGAACAACTTACACAGTAAAGAATGAAACATATACGTGTTCTGCCTTGTAAGTGCCTCCTTCGAAGATCACAATGGTGTACTGTACACAACAAAACAATAGCCAAATCCCACAGAGGAGGGTTTAGGACGATATCAATGAGAATGACTGTGCAGAGACGCGCTTTAAACACCCTTTCCTGTATTATAAAGCCGACATAGAGCAGTGGGCAGTGAGCTTGAGGTCAGTATAAGGGTCTATTGTGCTTGGTCCCACAACAAATGGTCCTACAGTTCTTCCTGTGTGCAAAACAATGGATGTCCAGTTTTCAATAAGCCCACTGCAATCCGCAGGCCAACAAACATCCTTCTTCTGTACCAGGCTGTATTAGATAGCTTGTAAGTTTACTGTAAAATTTAATATATTATTCAAAAGTATTTTTGTATAAAATTTGTAATAAAAAACCCTAAAAGAACATTACCATAAATCACTGCTCTGCATCATATTTGATTATATTAAATATTAATGCTTCTATTTTCCTATATGTTTTTGTTACATTGCATAATTTTCATGTCTTAACCGATTAAGTGTTTGTCTTGGTTTGTCCTTTTTTTGTCAGTACTGTAAATCTGTTTCTTCAGAAATTCATCTTGGAAGGCAACAATGTTTTTTTTTGTTTTTTTTTGGTCTGTACCAAAACTATTCAATGAACGAAATGTTCTTTCCACACATAGCTTTAATGCTGACTTCTATTCTTGTCCTGTTGACAGATCGCAAGATTGAATAGAGCAAGGGATTTCAATGCGGATGAAAAGACAGGGTTTCAATAAAATGTTTACACTATATTTTCTTCATTGTCAAAAGTAAATGAGGAAGCAAAATCACCATGGGGAAAAAAATTCAACTATCAAGAGGCTTTTTAAATTGTTTCTGCATGATATGACAAGACAACAGGGACGTATTACGGTGCCAATTCACTCCCTGCTCTCATATCCATCTGTCATTCTGCTAGCAAATGTGTGCACTTTATATCTACATTTGGGTGCAGTGACAGAAGAGGACTTGCAAGTTTTAACAGAGTGGCTCACACGGACCTCTGCACCTCCTAAGCCTTCATTCGCAGGTCTCAGCAGAATCCGAGTTGGTGTTGCATTACATATTCGTTGAGAGACTCACTCAGCTCTCTGCCTCCTACAAGCCGGTTTAGTGTTTCCAGTATGCTGACAGCACACTTCATCCCCCTCAAGATTTTGGACCTGCGAAAGGGAAAGGCTTTATTCATCACTACAAGCGGGTTTCTTCACTTAAAAAGGCACGGTTGATCGAGCCAGAGCAACATTAGTGGGGCACAAACCCTCCTGCATATAGTTTCACAGTCAGTGACATGCAACGTTTTGAGCTCCATAAGCAAAGTCAAGCAAGTCCCTGCAGATGTCTGCATCATATGCAAATAACATGTTCAAGAACAGCAATCAAGAAATTCATAGGCTAAATAAATCTATTATGTATTGCAGTGATTTCTACTTGAAACACTAGCTAAATTACAAATTGAGAAATGAAGCTAAAAAGGAACCGTTTTGCTGCAAATGAATGGAAAACAAACGTTTGCTGCAGGTTGCAGCCAAAATCTACATAAATAACAGCCATGCCTAATTCCAACATGCATAAAGAATATTGAAAGAAATGGTGGTGGAGATAATAATAATAATAATAATCGACTATTCACAAATGAAAAATAAACAGTTGTAGCAGCACAATTAAACGTTTAGTAAAGCAGAGCGCGGTCTTCACCTACCTGCAGCTGGAGTTCAGTGACACGCGCTCTTCTGAAGTGAGCGCTCGCGGTCATCCACCGTCCTCCTCAAAAAGCCTCCGCGTTCAACGAGGACTCGTTCTCCTCCCAGTCACGTTATATGAAGCCTCGTTCACAAGACTGTAGTCTCATATTATTTGTCAGTCAGTTGCAGAGCGCCTCTCTGGCCGCGCGCCGCTGAGAGTGAACGTGAACTGCTTTCTGCGCTGCCTTAAATATCCAATTTCATCGACGCAGCGCCGCGAGCCATCTGAGTCCGTGTGATGATGAAGAAGATGATGAAGATGAAGAAGTCATCTCTGTGATCTGAGGGAAGCGACGCCGCAGACGGTCCAGGAGGAGTCTGTTCTCGTGTAATGTTAAATGCGTTATTTAAGTCCCTCGACAGTAAAACAATTCACTGAAACAATCAATCTTGCTTCACTCTTCCGAGATAGCTGAATCTTTCGCAGTTATTTTGGAAATTATTTTCTTTATTTTTGACAAATAATAATCATATTAATAATGACAATAATGACTATTACTTTATTATATTATATTACAATAATTCGCCTAATTTACATTATTAGTTTTAGTTTTTATACAATGATTATTATTGTCATTATTAATAATATTATTTGTCAGAATAAATGGGATCTTTAATAAATGTTGACATTACTTGTTATTATATAATAATTAATTATTATAAGCTAATATAATATATCTTGTAAGTACATAATATATCTTGTATATTTATTGTATTGTTTATTATTTGTTATTGATATATACAAATTATAATAAATACAATATATTATATTAGATATATTGGTAATAGTATTCTAATACTTTATTATGATTTTGATTATGTGGTTATGATAGTGATTATGATTATTATTAAAGATCTGGACCTTGATATGTTACTGTAATCTCTATGGCTGGAGATTATTGTTTTTACTTTCAACTTGTTTCGTAGCAAGTGTAGGCTATAAGTCAAGCCCTCTTAGACTATACTGTAACATTATAGCAAAAGGCAGACAAATGAAACAAATGGCACAACCTCTCACACGCTCACCTTGCAATAGCATATAGTTATATTATAGTTATATAATGATGGTCTGCACTGCATTGGAAAAATGGTGTAAAATTCTGTAGATTAACTGTCACTAAAATGATAGTGCTATTGTGGATGCAAATACAGTGTAGCACTGGATAAAATAAACTTCCTCAGCAATAGATATAGTGTTAATAAAGCACATTGTGTGCCGCTATTAGGGCTTTATTGGAGCAGTCGATCACTTATGACCACGCGTACAGTGCGAGTCGTTAAAAAACTCGCACTCCCATAATTCCTCGCCCACATTAATGCATTGTGGGTAATTTTAAAGTAAAGACACGGGTATTATTTCCTGTAGTCACGCTGGACCGAGAAAACGCACGTTTTTTACACTCTTTCATTACTGACCGCAATTATCTGCTAAGGCGCATTTGTTGTAGGTTTGAACGCTGGGCATTTTATCGCAAAGGTTTGGCTGTTAAAGCAGACGCGATGACACAGAGATTCTTATTTAACGCTTCTCTACTTTACAAAGACATTTGCCCTGAGCAGTCGCGCTTTCTCATGTAAGTACTTTTCAATTGTCCTCAACTGTAAATATGATACGGCTCAAGGTCAGTGTGGATTTTGAACATGCTGTTCTGCACATGCTCCTCGCCATGCTCTCTACTGTAATGCTATGAAGTTTCCAGTAGATGACAGGCTACTCTTTAACACTTATGCACTTGGACGGTGTTGCATTTGAAGACGTTTAGAGATATTCGTTTTATAACCATTACTCTTTATTTTTTAGATCAGATAACTGATATGCAGAACCATTTTTTATTTCTGCTTTGTGGCACAATACATTTAGGCTATTGGGCTACAACAATGGACATTTAATAAACCTGATAAATATCTTGATGACAGTAATAACATAGCAATAAAAAAATCTTGTTTTTACAAGTACATTCTTGTTTTTATAATTATTTAAAACACCAACAACAATAACAAAAATGGTTATTGTTATTAATGAAAATAAACAATGATTATTTATCTGTTAATATTGTTACTATCATTGTTGTTAATATTAATATTTATGTAACATTGTTTTGCAATCTTAATGGTCATTGAAGTGTATTTTAATCTGTGTTTTGTGCTATATGTAATTATTAAACCGAAAGTAATGGACTTTTCTCACGTGAGAATAAAGTAAAAGAGCAAAACAGTGAAGGCAAATACAAATGAGTCTGGTAAAGATTAGCCAAAGTTTCTTGTTTTATTTATTGTTTCAGAAGCTGCTATGAATCACATGATGTTTTGGATAGTACTAGCAGCAGAGTGAGTGAAGATACATGATGCTTAGCTTTGGGCTGTGGCATGTTTTTCTTGGATTAAATGTTTCCTGACCCCATGTTCAGGGTTAGTACGCTGCATGTTTGAGCGTTAGTTGGCTTCTTGTGATCGGCGAGTACAAGTTGCTGGAATCTTTTGTCTGAAAGTATGAGTGCCATGCCATGATTGTACAGTGTACAGAGGGTGCATTCTTATTTATAAACCACTTGTGTTAAGCTCACTCTCAATATCTTCCACATTGTAAAACAGGCTTTTGCTGCCTGGCACATCAATAGGGATAAGCTGTTGTTTCCGCTGGGGTGTTCAGTGGACTGTAATGGGGGCCTTATTCTCTTTCTTGATTTTTATCTCAAGTGATTTAGCAAGAGTTTAGTCTTTGTTGATATTATCGTGCTGAAGCAGCACATTGTAAACTGAATTTAAAGGTTCTTTAGCTTTGTTCTGAGAGCACTTAAAAGGAGCTGCATTATTAATAGGCAAATTGAGTACCACAGGGAAGAAGTCATGTCGTGATATGCCTTTATAGGCAGTGACAGTGCTGCGTGGTTGTTTACTATAAAAAACTAATATATAAATAAAAGAAAGAAAATAGTAAAGTCAAACAAAATTCAGAAATTATAACAATAATAAATAAATAAAAGCTCTTTGTGTTTTTTTCTTTCAGTCAAAAAGGCAAATAATTAAAATGAAACAAAACATCCTTTTGGAATTAAACAAGCTTTATGCAGTTAAACAAAACAATTAAATAAAAAATACACTTTCTCAGAAACAAAACAAACAAAGAAATGTAGGAAATAATAAATAAGACTTTTAAACAAAAGAAAACAAACAAACAAACAAAAAAATAAGTGTTTTTTTATTTATTTCAAAAGGCAAATTACAACCTTTAATATAATTAAAATGAAACAATGAAATAAAGCAAAAATAACTAAACAAATAAATACTTCAGAAAGTTTCAGAAAAGCTATAAATTAAACAAAATAATAATAAAACAGATCAATGAAATAAACAAATAAATAAAAGTAGTGCTGTGTGATTGTTTCCTATTCTGCACATGTACAACTTTGTCAAAAAAGCAAATAAAAAGAATAAAATTAAACAAAGCAATGAAACAAACCAAAAATCAAATCTTTTAACAATTCATTCAGTCGAAAAATAAAAAAAGAAATTAAAATGAATGAAGAAAAGAAGTCTGAACTCAATAAAGAGAGAATATTTGTGGCACAGATGCATTTGTTTATATGACATTTATCAGGCAGGCAGGCAGGATTGGAATGATTTCATTCATCACTGCCCAGAGAATGGCTCCATGTCTTCTCAGTGGGAACAAGGGGTCTGCCCCGGCTCTGTGGCATGCTGTGAAACATCCGCTGTGGCATCACAAACAGTTGCAGATGATGGGACAGTGGATGATTAGAAATTAAAAACCCTGCCCCCCTTAACATGCACATGCCACACAATAACAACACGCAGCTTTTAGCAATGTGAACTAATTTTAGACAGGATTATGAAGCTTAGATAAAGGAGGTAGGCAGAACAGCACCGTGTCCAAAAATAGGGTGCACACACATAAAGTCTCGGGGGAAATTAAAGCCCCTGGGAAGTCATGGCCATGAGTTCAGGCCACTGACAGGCTGTGTGTACAACACTTTGACCTCAGTATTTTTGTACATCGTAATTCTTACTGAGGCTTCCTGAGAATATTTTTATTTTAGTATTTGACAGAATATTGAGCATATCAGACAGCAGCATTTGGGTAGTGAGAAAAATATATTTTTATTCATAGTCTGCCGCAGAGTTTTCACCCTGCATGTAGGAATCTACAGGTGCATCTCAATAAATTAGAATGTCGTGGAAAAGTTCATTTATTTCAGTAATTCAAATAAAATTGTGAAACTTGTGTATTAAATAAATGCAGTGCACACAGACTGAAGTAGTTTAAGTCTTTGGTTATTTTAATTGTGATGATTTAGGCTCACATTTAACAAAAACCCACCAATTCATAATCTCAACAAATTAGAATACTTCATAAGACCAATAAAAAAAAAAAAAATTTTAGTGAATTGTTGGCCTTCTGGAAAGTATGTTCATTTACTGTATATGTACTCAATACTTGGTAGGGGCTCCTTTTGCTTTAATTACTGCCTCAATTCAGCGTGGCATGGAGGTGATCAGTTTGTGGCACTGCTGAGGTGGTATGGAAGCCCAGGTTTCTTTGACAGTGGCCTTCAGGTCATCTGCATTGTTGGGTCTGGTGTCTCTCATCTTTCTCTTGACAATACCCCATATATTCTCTATGGGGTTCAGGTCAGGCGAGTTTGCTGGCCAATCAAGCACAGTAACACCATGGTCATTGAACCAGCTTTTGGTACCTTTGGCGGTGTGTGCAGGTGCCAAGTCCTGCTGGAAAATGAAATCAGCATCTCCATAAAGCTTGTCAGCAGAAGGAAGCATGAAGTGCTCTAAAATTTCCTGGTAGATGGCTGCGTTGACTGTGGACTTCAGAAAACACAGTGGACCAACACCAGCAGATGACATGGCAGTCCAAATCATCACTGACTGTGGAAACTTCACACTGGACTTCAAGCAACATGGATTCTGTGCCTCTCCACTCTTCCTCCAGACTCTGGGACCTTGATTTCCAAATGAAATGCAAAATTTACTTTCATCTGAAAAGAGGACTTTGGACCACTGAGCAACAGTCCAGTTCTTTTTCTCCACAGCCCAGGTAAGATGCTTCTGACGTTGTCTCTGGTTCAGAAGTGGCTTGGTAGCCCTTTTCCTGAAGACGTCTGAGTGTGGTGACTCTTGATGCACTGACTCCAGCTTCAGTCCACTCCTTGTGAAGCACTCACAAGTGTTTGAATCAGCTTTGCTTGACTGTATTCTCAAGCTTGCGGTCATCCCTGTTGATTGTGCACCTTTTCCTACCCAAATTCTTCCGTTCAGTCAACTGAACGGGAAGTCGTGGCCTAATGGATAGCATGTCGGACTTGTAACCGGAAGGTTGTGGGTTCGAATCTCAGGTCCGGCAGGGATTGGTGGGGGGAGTATCCTCCTTCAATACCACGACTGAGGTGTCCTTGAGCAAGGCACCGAACCCCCAACTGCTCCCCGGGTGCTGTAACATGGCTGCCCACTGCTCCGGGTGTGTGTTCACTTAGGATGGGTTAAATGCAGAGAATACATTTCACTGCTGATTATATACTCTCTATATAATTGTGTATGTGACAAATAAAATAATCTTAATAATCTTAATCTTAATCTTAATTTTGCATTTAATATGCTTTGATACAGCACTCTGTAAACAGCCACACCTTTCAGTAATGACCTTCTGTGACTTACCCTCTTTGTGGAGGGCGTCAATGTTCGTCTTCTGGATTATTGCCAAGTCAGCAGTCTTCCCCATTATTGTGGTTTCAAAGAACAAGAGATACCCAGAATTTATACTGTATGGAAGGTCATTTATTGAAACTCAAATGTAAATATTCTAATATTTTGAGATACTGATTTTTGACTTTCATGAGCTGTAAGCTCTAATCATCAAAATTAAAACAATTTTTTTTTTTGAAATGTTTTACTTTACATGTAATGAATCTAAAATATATGAAAGGTTCACTTTTTGAAATAAGTTACAAGAAAAAATGAACTTTTTCATGACATTCTAATTTATTGAGATGCACCTGTATAAACAAACCGCAGTGTTACTTCATCAGATTGGGTGCAAGACCTCTTGCAAGCTCATAAATGATTCATAAGTTGCGATATTTGAGTCTAACTCCTATAAAGTCTGAGGTTTAAAGACTAACTCTTTTACTGTTTTTTCATTGCAGGCAAAGGCATCAGAGCATTGGTAAGTTTCAGCTTTGTTATTTATATTAATAGACTCGTATGGGATTTTAAAGTGCTTATTTTAATATAGTCCCAAGTCTATATAAGTCCTTGTAGGCAACAGAACAGACAGATGGTTTTGAAAAGGAACGGTAAACCAAGTTAAACCCATTAAGTCTGACCACATTTCCTGATGTAAAACTAGAATCCATTTCTAAGGCCTTCACAAACCTCAAAGACGGCCCGACAGAGGGGTAGTATGACCACATATTGGAAAAGATGTCCAAAATGCCAAACCATCCTCAGAATAGAGCATAGCATCACCTGTTTTATTTTAACCAGTTGCCATGCCAAAAACCTCCACTAAATTTCTCTCTCCATTCCAGCGTCTGCCCTGCCGGTGTCTATGATCTGCCCCTTCTGTTTCCAGTGGCGACAACTGGGCAATCATCACGTGCGTTTGCGGCCCAAGCGGAAGCCCACGGCGGCCATTGGAAGACTTCTGAAGAGAGAGTCTGCAGGAAAGAGACTGAGTGCAGAACAGACTGTAGTCCTTCAAAAGTTTAAAAGGGCCTCCAATGCTCTGGTGAGGTCACGTCCATCTGTTTTATTTCCTCTTCAGTTTAAATGCTGTCACTATACCGACCCAGTCCGTTCTGCCCATTCCTGAGTGACTTGAGATTAGATTAGGTGGATTAATTTAAACCAGGAAGAACAAACACCATGTTGCCATATATGTACATACCGCTCAAAAGTTTGGGTTAGTCTCCATCGTTTGACATTTATTTTGGAAACTTTCTTGGTTTCCACAAAATATTAAGCAGCACAACTGTTTTCAATATTCGATAATAGTAGTAAATGTTTCTTGAGGATAAAATCATCATATTAGAATGATTTCTAAAGGATCATGTGACACTGAAGACTGGAGTAATGGTGCTGAAAAGTCAGCTTTGTCATCACTGGAATAAATTACATTTTAAAATATATTCAAATAGAAAATAGCTATTTTTAAATTGTAATAATATTTCACGACAATATACGGTTTTTACTATATTTTGGATTAAATAAATGGAGCTTTCTTTCAAATACATTTTAAAAAATCTTACTGACCCCAAACGTTTGAATAATAGTGTACAAATAATGGGTAAAATATTCAATCTATAATAACAGCACACAATTTTTTGTACATTTTTATTTTAATCTGAGCATAAAAGACATCTTTCAAAAACGAAAAAGAAAATCTTACCAACTCCAAACATTTGAGCAGTAGTGTATATACTGTATAGTAATAAATATACAATAGTAGGCAAAAAAGTAGCACCATAAATACATTTTAAATATTCAATCATAATAATCGTTTCTGAATCATAACCATAACACTAAATATGGAACATTTTAATTCAAGAAACAAGCTTCACCTTTTTTTTATCCTTTCTTTAAAAATATTGGTAGCACTTTACTTAAAGCCTATATGTACAATGCATTATAAAATTAGTTTGACTGCATTAGTTATGCCTTGTAATGCACCTTATAATGCATTGTACAATCTCAAGAATAATTGTAACCACAGTTAATATAACATCTTATTCCACTCATATCATCTTATTCAATTCATTGCTAAACTATGCATTTTAAATTTGGTTATAATTATTTATGACCAGATATAATGTATTACAGTGCACATTATGAATAATTATAATGCCTTATACCCTTTAAAAACTCTTTATAATGCATTAGGCTTTAAGTAAAGTGTTACCCTATAGTGGCATAGGAAATTATGGGTGAAAGAGGGGGAATGAGATCGGGACATGACCCAGGTCAGACTCCAAATTGGGGTCCTTGTGAAGCAGCAGCAGCTCTTGCGTATCCTGACCATGTGTACAATCCACTGCACCACTGCTCTGATCTCATTTCGGTTTTAAACCCCTCAGCCATCTTGCTTGCTAGACTTCCATTGTAAGTGCCTTATTATAGACGTTTTTTCTCTTCCTTTTAACAAACCAAGGGACAAGATGAAACTATAGTCTGGTAATTGAACATTCATTTGAAAATAAACCTATGCTGCTAAACCTGCTCTTTCAGTAGACACAGACAGGATCATTGATGTGGCCCTAAAAGCATTGCCTATTGACTGCACTTAGGTTGTTAAATGGCCTATGAATGCACTTTAGTACTGATGCACTCTTAGAAGACTGTAGGGCACAATTAAACACTTAAAAGTGTTTGGACGTTTAGCTGGGAGTATGATTTCTATGTTTAGAGATATAGTTGTAGACTATCACATGTTAATTATCATTCATCTGACAGAAAGATATTAATCAGACACAGAAACGCTCCTTTTATAGTGATTCGTTTAGCCTCAGATGACTTTGATCTGAAAGCCAGGAAGATCTGCTTAAGATGATTTACAAAAGTTCCCATTTTCTGAGGCTCTTCTGAAGTGGGACTGGATCAGTTGCGTGATTGGGGGTGTTTAGTGAAATGTGGTTATTTGTAGAAGTATTTAACCCTCAAAAGCACCGTTATGGAGGTCTACGTGCCGGTGCACATGGATGCATAGCTGCATGCTGCGTGAGACTCGTGGTTCTGGGGGTGGAGTGGTAGGCGTTAGACTGCTAGATTCTGTGCACATTGTTGGCGTGTGTTTCTCTGCGGGAGAGGAAGATTTTGGCAAGACCAATAATGAACTTGATAGACAGCCAATGTCAGCAGAGTTGATATCTGTTAACTGTGTCTTATTTTTCCATAATATGGTGCATAGGACAGTGTTAGCTGTGAGGGAAAGAGCGTTTAAGGCATTTTCAAGGCAATCGTTTCTTTTGTGGAGGTCATGGAAGATCATTTTGCTCTGTTTGTCTGCTTTGAATAGATTTGTCAGATTGAATTGAACATAAATAGCCTCTATCTATTTTAAGATGAAGAACAATTTGTCATTCTAGATTAATCAGATATTTTAAGCATTATAAAAAGTTGCCTTTTAAGACGGCATTCTAACAAATCATGAAACCTCAGTCGTTACTGATTTGGAACCCTCTATTTAGGCAGCAAACATTAGTGAACTTGAGGCGGTTTCCACAAAAATATTAAGCAACACAACTCTGTTCAACATTAATAATAATTATAGATGTTTCTTGAGAGCCAAATCAGCATATTAGATTGATTTCTGAAGAATCATGTGACACTAAAGACTGGAGTAATGATGCTGAAAATTCAGCTTTGTCATTACAGGAATAAATAACATTTAAAAATATATTCAAATAGAAAAGAGTTGTAATAAACTTAAATTAAAATTGCAATAGTATATCACAATATTACTATTTTTCTGCATTTTTAATCAAATCAATTTAGACTTAATGAGCATTACATTTATAATAACACTAGACTATTTTTTGTACATTTGTAATGCAGTGTTTATTTTAACCTGTATCTATAAGTTCTCATCCATCATCTCTAAATGGTGATTGTCCATCATGTCTTGTATTTGGCAGCAAATTAAGACGTGAATAGTAAATTTATCTTATTATTATTATATAATTTTACATTTGCTTCCTAAACATTTCTTTAATTGTGCTTGCATAGTGGTATAATATTTCATTTTTCATTAAAAATGATTACTGTACAAATCTAACTGCTTACATCCTAATTAATATCAGCTGCTTTTTAGCTTCACACTGATGGAGTGTCATTAAACGTCGTAGAAAATTCTGCGAAATAAAACGTCTGAAGCATCAAGATTAATAAGTTTATTGTTTTAAAATGCTAATTGTGTGAATCACTGTGGTGGGTGTAAATGAGTTGATTCCAGGTGATGGCGCCTGTTGAATTGTGGTATTTGTCGTTGAGTGGAAGCTCTTGGCCTTGAGCTTTGAAATCAGTCAGAGCCACACAGTCTCTAGCAGTGAAATGCTTGACATGCTGTGGCTTGTGACAGCTCTGCCAGGTCTTTAGCAAGTTATTTTAAGTGTCCTTTTATATACTTGTTGGCCTGAGTTGGATTAATGCCTGTTTCATCTTCCCAAACACATGTAGTATATGGATTTGGGTAAAACTCGAGTTCACCGGGGTATTTTAGAGGTTTGTTTTTAACATGGACGGCAAGCTGATTCCACTCTTTTGAAATGCTTTATGTATACGAATATAACTGTGTATCTGAGCAATAAAGATGGTGTGGAGTTCAAGTGCTCCCAATAGACTGTTCTTAGCTGAATCTGGGCTGATTCTCAATTTGCTTACTTATAATATACACAAATGTATCCTGTGGGTACTTTGCTGCCGATAGGTGAGTACATACTTGTACATACTCCCATGTCAATCCAAACCCATAAGACTGTGGTTAATCTTCGAAAACACAAATTAAGACATTGTTAATAAAACCTGAGAGGTTTCTGACCCTCCATTGAAACTAAAACTTAGATTAACCAAAGTCTTATGGGTTTGGAATGACATGTGGGTGAGTAAACTTTCATTTTTGGGTGAACTTTCACTTTAATTCACACATTTTAAAAATTGTTCTCTCTGCCTTTGTTTGGAACAGAATGTTCTCAAACTCCTTTTCTGATGCAAAAGGGCTTTTGAGTCACAGATGTATGGGTACCTACTTTAAAAATCCAATGGAAATGGGGCACCGTCTGAGCATCTTTAGTTTGTTTGGCATGGTATTTTCAACATATCATGGTTTGTGGCGCACTAATCAAATTTCATGTCCTATTTTGGATAGATTGTATGCAATTTTAATGCAGTGCTGCCTCTGCTGCTGCAGTTCCTTTGTTATCATCACCTTTGGATTGGAAGGGTTCCATATCTCCAACAGTAAGCTCAGATGTTGCATGTGCATCTTTCAGCATTTTGGGAAGCATCTGTGCTAGCAGCCTTGGCTTTTTCCAGCATGCGTTTGATGCAGGTTATGCTTGTTGTGTGTGACATCCTGTTTTCCCCTCAGGGAGAGAATCAGTGATGCAGCTTTTCCATGTTTGGTCAAGGGGGATGGGCGTATCACAGATCGATCGGCCCTGGAGAGCAGATGGGTCTCCACATATCAATAGCTGAACACACACACACACACACACACACACACACACACACACACACACACACACACACACATATTACTTGGTCAGGCTTGCATATCAAGGGCAGCTAGGGCATCTAGAATCTCAGCAGCAAGGTCAGAGACGACAGTCTAGCCCGGCTTGTGGCTGCTGGGTTGAGGGTATTTCAGGATCCTGGACTATTAATAGAACACAAAAAGCCCATCTGCTGGACTGATATGTGTGTGAGAGAAAGGCAAAGTGTCAGTAAATGTTTAGAAATTGGTGAAAAGCTCATTTAAACTTCTTGTCTATGGCATTTGCAAAAGTCAACATGTAGATGCAGAAAAGGCTTATGTCATATACATACAAGTTGTATATCATGAAAGTATTCACTATCTGTTATAGATAATGTATAGCTTCTATAACTCAAAGGTCTGAAGCCACAGTGAAATTCTAGAATTTTTAAAATTTCATTTAAACCTGGAAATAAACAGATATGTAAAGTAATGTTTTAAAAATAAATACGTTTTATTATTTAAAGAAAATAAGTAATTATGTTAATTTAATGAGAACTATTTGCATTATTGTAATATTATTTCAGAAAATTCATTCTGAATTAATTCTAGGTCAGTGATTCTCAGAACTACTTGAAGTTCTCCATTTGTCCAACACTATTTTTGAAGGCCCCTCATAAATAATCTATAATATTTCCTACAGTTGTGTTGCTTGTTTTCAGACTTTTTTTTAGTCAGTATATTAATTTAATTCACCACAATTATTTTTATTCCAAACAGTAGTTTTTGTAAATAAAATAACTATCTAATATAAATATAACAATATATATATATTTTTAAAATAAATACGGTTACCTTGATTTGTGTGTGTGTTTGTGTTTAAAGCATTTTAATTGTTTATTTTAATATAACTTATTTTTTTTGTGTCATCCTGCAGCCCCCTAGTATAGGCCCCAGCTCCCTGATTAAGAACCACTGTTCTATGTCACTAATCAAATAAGTAAATTACTTGGCATTGATCATGTGACTCATTGTAAAGACATTATAACAAATCATGTTGGAGAACATGATCATTGGCATTTTCACAAACTGTGAGAGATTGAGAGAAACAAACCCAATAATAAGACATTATGAAATTCATATACACTGTTAAATTAGAAAGCTTTAGGGCCCCACTGTACATGTGCATTCATTTAAGCATATTAGAAGGGTAAGAAGAAATCTCTGGCAGTATTGTTATTCCATTCATGACCCATCACCCTGCATTGGATTAATCTATATACAGTCATTCCAGCTTCGTTTTGCTTTCCGTTCTCTTGACAGCTGCAGTGAACTGATTGCATGAATCTCTCACAAGGGAGCCATGGGGTTTTCGCCAGCATAAACATGCCTGATAAAGGCTTGTGAATTCTCACTGCCTTATATATATTGATAGAACTCTTGTTTACCAACATTCTTAAAAATATCTATTTTAGTGTTCCACAGAAGAAAGGAAGTCATTGACACTTTATTTATAGACTATGAGGCATTATGGGATATCTTTCCTCATAGATCTCCAACACATGTCATTTTCACAAACAAGCCGAAAACTTCCTTCTGTGGAACACTACGAAATACATTTTCAAGAATGCTGGTAACTAGAAGTTCTATTTTTGGTTGATTTTTATTAGCTGAGGTATGAATCAAAATGATTTACTTGGTAATTTAAGTTGCCTCCTATTGGAAATATTACACATGTTGTGTGTTAATTGTTGTTGGTGTCCCCATCAGGCTTCTTGACTAGCTTAACCAGCATGCATTTCTTAATGAACATGCTTCACAAGAAAGAACATATGGATTGGCCAGCTTGTTACCAACATAAACCCATATGGACCAGCATGGAAATTCAGTTGAGTTGGCCTAAGCTGACCTTTTCAGTAGGGTCATTTAACCCAGAACTTTCCTTACAAGAACAAAGGGATAGAAACTGGTCAGGAATGACATCTCTATCATCTCTCTCAACTCCCTCTGAATCCATCCTTATCTTTCACAGTGTTTATCCCAAGGATTCGTTTTCAGGCCGAATATGTCGGACATCTCGGTTTTGAGAATTGTGTTTATGACCCTGTTTAATAGGCAGATTTTGATCATGGGGAATGATCTATTTTGGGATTGAGCTATGTGATGGAGATTAAAGGATATGACAGAGTCAGAGTCTTTATATGGACAATCGCTCAACTTTTTAAAGCAGTGGTTAACTAGTATGTGCTGTTACCTATTTTAGCTTAATCTTGATATCATGTTATCCTAAAGCTCTTTGGTTAGTGTGGTCAGCGTTGTAATCAGATGCCAAAGCTTTGATATATTTATTTAGCCAAACAAGATGAAAATAGATGACTTTGGGGGTATATTTGATTTGTATTCATGGTAAATAATCACACCAGATCAGCAGTGATTTTCACTGAATAATTTTTTCTTGGTAAAGCTTTATGGTATAGGGACCAATTCTCACTATTAACTAGTTGCTTATTAGCATGCTTATTACTAACATATTGGCTGTTCATTAGTACTTATAAAGCGCATATTCTGTATGACCATATTCTACATCCCTAATCCTACACCAATAGCTAAATTTAACAACTAACTTACTAACTATTAATAAGCAGCAAATTAGGAGTTTGAGGCGAAAGTCATAGTTAATGGTTTGTTAATAGCGAGAATTGGACCTTAAAATAAAATGTGACCCAAAAATGTAATTTATTCTCATCCAAACTATCTTTACTTAGTCCACAGTTCACATTTATCATGTGCGGTATAAAACATACCGTAGTATTAAAAGATAATAAAGATATGTTTGCTTTATTGTTTGGCAACTTTTTAAAGACTTGGTTTAAGCTTCTGAGGAAATCCAGGATTGTTCGGATGTTACAGAGCATTCCTTCAGTCAAGAGTCAGTCAGACAGACTCCGCCCCCCACTGTAGCTGATTGGCTGTTGCTGCTCTTTATATCTCCAGACATGAAGGGTGTGTAGTAAACATAGCTGATCTCACATACATGACTGGATCATTTTAAATCATCTACATTTCAGCTTAACCACCTGTTACCTGAACAAGCAATGGCTGCCTTTGTGTCGGTGAGTTCAATTCCACACAGAAAGGTGTAGATTAATTATTTTTATCATTTGTGCAGTTCCTTGTGATTAACTAATTCATATTAATTAGAGTAATGCAACAATGTAAACCTATGTTTAGGATTTTAAAATGAGCCACTGAAAGGTTTTTCTTGTTGTGTACAACTACTACTCAAAAAAGTTTGGGTCAAACAGATTTTAATGTTTTTAAAAGTCTCTTTTGCTCACCAAAGCTGTGTTTATTTGATCAGAAATACAGTAAAACAGTAATAATGTGAAAAGTAATTATAATTTAATAGAACTTTTCTATTTTAATATATTAAAAATAGTTTTTCCTCAGGATTCTTTAAATAGAAAGTTTGAAAGTACTGCTTTTATATGAAATATCATTTTTTGTAACATTATAAATGTCTTTACTGTCACTTTTGATCAATTTGATGCATTCTTACTGAATAAAAGTATTAATTTCTTGAAGCTAAAATTGATTATTAGTTTATAGAAGAGTATAAAGAAGATGATTATAGTGTATATAAAGCATACGAGTACGTGTCCGAGTGGAAGTTTGGAAGTGCCAGTGGTTGGTCAGCTTAACTTAGTGCTACTCTCTGGCAGTTCCTGGCTGTGTAGATGGCATGTGTTCAGTGAACTTATGGCCTGTACCTTGCTGTATATAGAGCTCACGTTCATATACAATGTGTGAAATACTTGAGATAAGTGTTCCTAAGTGTTAGCAACACCTGGCTATCATGGCATAAAACTTATCATAACAGTATAACAACACAAAAAGCAAGATGTTTGTTTAATATGTTTGTTTTACATGTTAAACAATGCATTTTTTGGCATTGCATTTGATTGTTGCAATTTTGTCAGGGATTCTAGTCAGTGTGAAAAGATTGAGCAATCGACTTGACTGTTTTTGTAAACTGAGAGACTGAAATACGTGGCTGTCAACACTATTAATTTCCAGAGACTGTTCATAACAGTAGTATTTGCATTTCACTTTTAAGATCCATCTACATGTACAGTGTACATCTAATGTCAGACAAGCTTTATCTCTTCAGATTTGGCTTTGATAGTTACTTTATTTTTGTATTCAGATATTCAGTTATACATATTTTTTTTATGTAGGGCATCAGGTTTTAATCTATCTAGAATTTTATGTCCAAATTTTGTCATCAGGAAAAACAAATATAGGCAAATATAGGCCTATCACTATTATAAAATTCATTGTCTTGGAAAAATTTATGTATTATATTATATATATTTATTATTATTTATTTGTAAGTCTCAGCAGGAAAGTAATGGGAATGCACTGGCATGATGACTTGGGCAAAAACATGTTTAATTATTTTACCACCATTTAACTATGATGCTTTCTTCTCTTAGATGGCAACGTGTCACACTTGTAATAAGATGTCCAGACAACCTGGAATGAATCGGGAGCTTTTGACTACGTTGTCAAAGAACCGAAGTACCCCAGGAAGTGCAGGCAAACACAGAACTCCACAGTCAGCCAACAGGTCTACTCCAAAATGGTCTACTCCAAAATCTGTAGTAGACAGAATGCCAAATGGCACACCAAGGTAAGCTACTCATAGCGAGCGTATATGTTACAGGTCCACATAGAACTAGCTTTTAACTCATCTATTAAAACCATTTATGCAATTCTTTCTTTCCGCAGGTCAGTATCTTCAAACACCAGCTCGTCGTCATCAAAGTCCGGCAGTGCGAAGTCGTCGCCTTTCGCCCGCCTCAAAAAGATCCTTATGCTGGAAACCAAACAGCAGTGCAAGAAAGGTGGTCTGAAGGACTTCCTTTCATCTCTCTGAAGACCTCAGGGCTGTTAAAATGAAAGACTCTGGCCCACTTTGAGTGGAGCTGCTGAAATTCAGAGCAGGAAGCTTGATGTGGATGACGATCACTCCTCCTTGTGTATTACAATGCCACCTAGCGGAGGAGTCATTAGGCTGGATTGTATTGAAGGACAGGTTAATTTTGAACAGAAATCTACTTTTCTTCTATCAAGAGTCTGTTTCTGAATCCTTGTGGACAAGTGGGAAAAAAAAGTCCTTTTGTAGGAGAATGTAACTTGTGCTACAGAACCATGCTGTGACTTTTTTATTTTATTTGCCATTTATTTTCATGATCCCACATATTGTTCATTTTTGTATAAGAAAGATAACTTTTAGATGTTGTGTGTTTAATGTTAATTTTTGTACACTTTGAATTCACACATTTATATCCGCAGCTCTTAGTTTGGATCACTGATATTAAAAGAAGGATTGTCTTTACACTTGGCTTGCACACTGATTTATTTTTTTTAAAATACAAAATTTGTGCTGGGTTGTTTACATTTGATGGCTTATTTGCCATCAAACTATGTAGCAAAGACCAAAAATATTAATATTATTCTTCTCAATACATGTAAAAAGAAAGGTGATGTTTTTGTCTTGTTTGATCTTTGACCGATCATTTTCAATAAAAAGTTAAATAATGAAGTTTGTCTGATTATTTAGTCCCTTTAAAAGACATTGAAAACTTTTCTTCTGGTTTCAAACTGTATTATAATAGATCTTTAAAAAGGAATATTGATGTAGAGATACAATATGTGTTAATATACTATGTACAAAACTGGAATTACAAAATAAATCATAGTCCTTAATACATAGACACTCCAAGTTTCTGTTAATATAAATGTTCAAAAACAAGCATTTTTATCATAATTACAGCATAAACACCAGAATTTTTTTTTTTGCCTATATGTGGGGTGCTTTGAAATATTGGATAATAGTTAAAAAACACTGATTGAGCCTGCTCAATAAAGACATTGTTTTTAGATATAATTTGTATAATAATAATAATAATAATTCATTACATTTATATAGCGCTTTTCTGCTTTTCTAAGCACTTAAAGTGCTCTACATTGTGAGGGGGGTGTCTCCTCGTCCACCACATAATGAAGTGATAGCTTTTATTATGACTGAGTAACATTAACATTATACATGCACCTTCATTCAAATACAAATGCTGAGCATTATACAATTGTGCATACAAAAATGGGAAAAAAACTACAGAAAAAGAGTGTAAAATAAAAAAGGGGATAATCGTATAAAAATACAATGATATAAAGATATCAAATAAATACTTTCTTATTCAAAGACTCTCTAATATAGTCTATGTACAGCCTAGCTTCAGGCCACTAAAAATAATTGTCAAAAATATAAGTACATTAATTCAGTAAAGGCACATTTCATCCAATTTAGAATATTCCGTGAAGCCAAAAAGTACATTTTCCCATAAAAGTTAAAAAGATTCTAAACAAACAAACAAATAAATACATTTTAAAAAGTATTGATAGATGTCTGTATCCACAACAGAACTCTCGTTTTGATATATTTGCACGCTGCTTTCATGCAGACTTTTATTTTGACACCTCGTACTAATCCACTGAGCTCGTTCTTTCACCCGGAAGTGGTCAAACGATCATACGTGCCTTTACAATCACTATTACCTTAAAATCGGAACTTTTTGGACGTAATATGTGGTTAAATATTTAGAAGAAACTATCCCTAACGAATGTACAATGTCAGGTCGCAAACGAAGCCGAGAGCACCACGAGGACAGACATGAACGAAAGAAACACAAGGAGTCAAAACAAGATGAAGACAAATACCAAAACCAAACCAGAAAACTGATTCATGAGGTGCAGAAACTCAAGCATGTGGAGACGTTGTGAGTATTTGTGTTTATAATCTGGATTTTTTTATGGTATTACAAAAGTTGCTCGTTTGTCCTGTATGTACTGTTATTTTATGACTTTCTTTTCATTTTCCCTTTCAGCTATGAAAATCCTCCCCCTGGGTTCATAAAGGTTTGGCCATAGTTTGAAGTGAAATCATTAAACGAGTCACCATAAACTAGTTGTTTTGATCCTCATTTACAATATGTGATCAGAGATTGTGTGATTGCATTAGAAATAAGCTTTCGAGTGAGCATTATGCAATACATGCAGAACTGCTTTTGCAGGAAGAGGATGACAGACCAGAGGACTGTATTCCTGATAGCCCTGGTAATGAGGACGCCAGGAACTTTTTGGCTCAAGCTCCCACCAAAGGACTGTGGATGCCTCTGGGGAAGGAGGTGAAGGTCATGCAGTGTAAGCAAGCATTCAGATGCCTTCACTTCACTCTTTAAAAAAAGAGTTATGCCAGAAGTGGTATTTTAGTGTCGATGAAGGTCCTTCAGAAACCTTAAGTGCACAAACTTGTGTGTGTGTAGGCTGGAGATGTAAGAGGTACGGCCACCGAACAGGAGACAGAGAATGTCCTTTCTTTATCAAAGGCAACCAGAAACTGGAGCAGTTCAGAGTGGTGAGTAACATAAATGGCCTACTTTTACACTGCCGCAGTCAAGAAGTCATTTATTTAAAAGCATGTATAGTACCCTAATTCTTACACATACAGCATTTGGAGGTTTTGAGTTTGAGATTGAGCCATGAAGTATCAGGTTGCTGATGTACAGTTTTTCTGATATCTAAAATAATCTGGAATGGATTGTCATTTTTTTTCTGAGGTTCATGTATGTCATTATTTAGTTTTTCATGACCATTTTTCATCCTGACCATTAAAATTAATATTTTTTTTTTTATTCTGCGCCTTTGAATGAATGAATGAATGAATGAAGCATTTATATAGCGCTTTCTTATGTATTGCTGTACACCCAAAGTGCTTTACAATCATCTGGGGGGGGGTCCTTTCCTGTGCTTATTCACATGCTGTGGTTTTGCTTGCTTTCGTTGTCCATTTTAGTTATTTGCCTCTTTGCAAACCCAGGTGCAATAGTGCACTCATTATTACTTTCCTCTTTTAAAAAGAAATGAATAATACTTCTAAAAAAATATGACTCCAGTCATATCAGTGGCCTAAAAAAACTGATTTATTTACTTTAGAGCAGGTCAACTCATGTAGAGGTCACATGATCAGCCAAAAACTACCCAATTTAGGTGTGTTCGACTTGAAGCTGCGCTGCACAGAACGATCAGTGTATGACATCAAAGTACCGCGAGAGCCATACGAGAGCAGATGGATCCGCATGCTTTCGAATCGCTCTCGTGGTACTTTGATGTCATACACTGATCATTCTGTGCAGCGCTGCTTCAAGTCGAACACCCCTAATATCTTGGTGTCCCTTCTATTATCAGACTCTCAGGCCGTTTCTCAAACAGAAGACTGCATCCTCCATAGGTCACATTTGTAGGCTGCATACATCATCAAGCTTGGTTTATTTCAGTTAACTGAGCATTACATTTGCGAGTCAAAAGCATATTACAACAATTTACACTTAACTAAGAATAATGGTCAAATTTATAACTGTTAATATTCTAAAATAAGGTCTTCTTTATGACGTATGCAGCCTACAAATGTGACTTACGGAGGATGCAACCTTCCGTTTGAGAAACGGCCTTTGATTCTCACACAACCGATTTTCTTTTTTCTTTTTGTGTGATATTAAATCCAAGCCATTAGGTGGCAGTATAATTCCAAGAGGACTGCCATATCGACAGCTCAACATAAAATATTAACTGTAACTTTAAAACTATAAAATATGTTACTTAAATTGCAAGTTTGTTTGAATTGTAATATGTTGAACCTGAATTGTTTGTGAATATTTTTACAATTTCTTTGATTCCTTCTTAGGCACATGAGGATCCAATGTACGATATCATCCGTGAAAACAAACGCAATGAAAAAGAGACTAGGTATGTTGAGCTTTGTCACTGACAAATGTCATTCAAGTTTTACAGTACAGGGATTGTGTCTTGTGTTTTAATCACTTAGATTAAATATTTTTGTCAGTCCATGTTGCATTTAAATTAAATTCATAATCAATAAGGATGGACCCATTCAAAAGTTTGTAATCAATACATTTTTTTCGTGTCTTTGAAAGAAGTTTCTTATGCTTACCAAGGCTGCATTTATTTGATCAAAAATACAGTAAAACAGTAATATTATTACAATTTAAAATAACTTTATTATTTTAATATATTTTAAAATGTAATTTATTCCTGTGATGCAAAGCAATTTTTTAGCATCCTTACTCCAGTCCTAAGTGTCACATAATCCTTCTGATCTGATTTGCTGCTCAAGAAACATTTATTATTATTATCAATGTTAAACAGTTGTGTTGCTTAATATTTTTGTGGAAACCCTGGTACATTTTTTTTCAGGATTCTTTGTTGAAAATCTAAAAGAACAAAATTAACTTGAAATATAAATAGTTTGTAATATTATACATTTCTTTCTTATTACTTTTGATCAATTTAATGTGCCTTTTGTTGAATAAAAGTATTAATTTATTTAAAAAATTGTACTGACCCCAAACTTTTGAACGGTTGTGTCTGTATATGAGATGAAGAGCTTTTAATAATGCTCAGCCTCTTCTATATCTGCTTATAAATAAAATATTTGACGAGTTGAGGTCTCTCGGAGGCCAGTGTTGATGAATTGTGTCAGTTCAACAAAAGAAGCCTGTTGCAGATGATTACGTAACTCTTTACACCACTGTGATTATCTTCTGCAGTGTGGTGACAAGAGCTCTTGCTACATGGGAGTAATTAGAAAGCGTTATGTGGGATGTAAACCCATTTTGGGCTGTTTTGGCAGGTTATTTTGTTCGTACATTGCTGAGCTCCACATTTATGCCACAGAACTGTTAATAAACATTCCCCGGGGGTTTGGCAGTTTGATTTTTTTCAGCAGGATGTTGGAAAACAAGGAGTAGCTTGTTAAAAAAATCTTAAGTCAGAAGTCAGCTGCTTTAACATTGATGCAGTCTTCACAGCATGTAGTGAATGAAAGCAAATCTAAAACGGGGTTGTGCGGTTCCCAAGGATACATGCCTCTGTTAGAGGATGTGAACCCTCTGAACAGCAGTGATCTGATGAATTGTTAATAGTTCCAGGTCAGTGTGACAAAAACTGTCAGAACGTGCTTGTGTTTTCTGCTTCCTCTTCAAATCGATAGCAATTCAATTTAGTTAAAGATAATAAAGTTCTTATTTGAAATTAGCTGAACAAATCCAATTGCTCAAATGGGAAGTGTGTAATTTCTGTGCTCCTAGCGCCACCAAAAGGAATTACAAAGATAATGACTGAAATGTATTTAATTAGCGATCAGCATTATAGACTCTGTTTTTAATGTAATTTATTAGATACTTTCTTTGTGTGTGTGTGTGTGTATATATACAGGTGCATCTCAATAAATTAGTATGTCGTGAAAAAGTTAATTTATTTCAGTAATTTAACTCAAATTGTGAAACTTGTTTATTAAATAAATTCAATGCACACAGACTGAAGTAGTTTAAGTCTTTGGTTCTTTTAATTGTGATGATTTAGGCTCACATTTAACAAAAACCCACCAATTCACTATCTCAACAAATTAGAATACTTTATAAGACCAATAAAAAAAACATTTTTAGTGAATTGTTGGCCTTCTGGAAAGTATGTTCATTTACTGTATATGTACTCAATACTTGGTAGGGGCTCCTTTCGCTTTAATTACTGCCTCAATTCGGCGTGGCATGGAGGTGATCCGTTTGTGGCACTGCTGAGGTGGTATGGAAGCCCAGGTTTCTTTGTTCAGGTCAGGTGAGTTTGCTGGCCAATCAAGCACAGTAACACCATGGTCATTGAACCAGCTTTTGGTACCTTTGGCAGTGTGGGCAGGTGCCAAGTCCTGCTGGAAAATGAAATCAGCATCTCCATAAAGCTTGTCAGCAGAAGGAAGCATGAAGTGCTCCAAAATTTCCTGGTAGATGGCTGCGTTGACTGTGGACTTCAGAAAACACAGTGGACCAACACCAGCAGATGACATGGCAGCCCAAATCATCACTGACTGGAAACTTCACACTGGACTTCAAGCAACATGGATTCTGTGCCTCTCCACTCTTCCTCCAGACTCTGGGACCTTGATTTCCAAATGAAATGCAAAATTTACTTTCATCTGAAAAGAGGACTTTGGACCACTGAGCAACAGTCCAGTTCTTTTTCTTCACAGCCCAGGTAAGATGCTTCTGACGTTGTCTCTGGTTCAGAAGTGGCTTGATAGTCCTTTTCCTGAAGACGTCTGAGCGTGGTGACTCTTGATGAACTGACTCCAGCTTCAGTCCACTCCTTGTGAAGCTCTCACAAGTGTTTGAATCAGCTTTGCTTGACTGTATTCTCAAGCTTGCGGTCATCCCTGTTGCTTGTGCACCTTTTCCTACCCAAATTCTTCCTTCCAGTCAACTTTGCATTTAATATGCTTTGATACAGCACTCTGTAAACAGCCACATCTTTCAGTAATGACCTTCTGTGACTTACCCTCTTTGTGGAGGGTGTCAATGTTCGTCTTCTGGATCATTGCCAAGTCAGCAGTCTTCCCCATTATTGTGGTTTCAAAGAACAAGAGATACCAGAATTTATACTGTATGGATGGTCATTTATTGAAACTCAAATGTAAATAGTCTAATATTTTGAGATACTGATTTTTGACTTTCATGAGCTGTAAACTCTAAACCTCAAAATTATTATTATTATTTTTTTATTTTTTTTACTTTACATGTAATGAATCTAAGATATATGAAAGTTTCACTTTTTGAAATAAGTTACAAGAAAAAATTAACTTTCACGACATTCTAATTTATTGAGATGCACCTTTACACATACACACACACATACTTTTTTTTAAATATATATTTAAGCATTGCTTTTTAGGATTTGGTATAGGGTTCACGGTTCTTGTTTATTTGTCACATACACAATCATACAGGGTATAATCAGTAGTGAAATGTAGGTCAGGACGGGTCCGCTCAATGGACAGTGCAAAAAAATAAAATAAAAGATGAAACATAACACAAGAGAATATATATAAATATAGGTAGGAATAAGATAAAAAAATAAGTAAAAAATAAAATAAAATAAGGAGTAAAATGTGCAATGAACTAAAATGTGCAATACAGTCTACTGTGGATTTAATAAATATTAATATAACCAGGGATGTGCAAGAGGAATGTGCAAACAGGTTGTACCGGGTATGTACACATAGCAGCAATGCGGATGATGGAGAATGATGGGTGTTTTTTACAGTTTATTAAATTGAGTCCTGTAGATGTTATGAGACTGAGTTTAGGAGCCTGATGGCCTGAGGGTAGAAGCTCCTCCTCAGTCTCTCAGTTTTTGCCATCATGCTCCTGAGGCGCTTGCCAGATGGCAGTGAGATGAAAAGATGGTTACCGGGGTGATTTGAGTCCTTGATTATTTTTGCAGCTCTGCTTTTGCAGCGTTTGAGGTAGATGTCCTGCAGAGAGGGGAGGGCAGACCCAGAGATGCGCTCAGCTAAGCGCACGACTCTCTGCAGAGCTTTGCAGTCCTGATTTGTGGCGTTACTATACCACACTGAGATGCACTGAGTCAATACACTTTCTATGGCCCCTGAATAGAACGTTTTCAGCATTGCTGGTGAGACCCTGAATTTCCTCAGCTGTCGCAGATGGTACAGTCTTTGCCTGGCTTTCTTGACCTGTGTTTGAATGTGTGCAGTCCAAGTCAGGTCCTCGGAGATGTTAACACCGAGGTACTTGAAGCTGCTCACCCTCTCCACAGGGGTCCCGCTGATCATGAGAGCAGTGTAGGGCCGCTGCTGTCTCTTCCTGAAGTCTACAATCAGCTCTTTAGTTTTGCTCACGTTCAGAGAGAGACAGTTGTCCTGGCACCATGATGTTAGTCTCTCTACCTCACCCAAGTATGCGGTCTCATCATTGTTGGAAATGAGGCCCAGAACCACAGTATCATCAGCAAATTTAACAATAGAAGTGGAGCTGTGAGAGGACACACAGTCGTGTGTGTAGAGAGAGTAGAGCAGGGGACTCAGAACGCAGCCCTGCGGGGCTCCTACGTTCAGGGTGATGGAGTTGGAGGTGAACTGGCCCATTTTCACCACTTGTGGTCTGCCGGTGAGGAAGTATAAACCATAATTCAAATTTTGTAATTTTCTCTATTTATTATTCTGGAGTAGGACTATTTTAAAGGAAATGTTTATTTTAGGACATTAAAAATTGTCA
Organism: Aspiorhynchus laticeps; assembly: GCA_023376895.1. Taxonomy (NCBI): domain Eukaryota; kingdom Metazoa; phylum Chordata; class Actinopteri; order Cypriniformes; family Cyprinidae; genus Aspiorhynchus; species Aspiorhynchus laticeps. Next base: position 24,095,458 of record CM041793.1, on the reverse strand, counting down.
TAATGTATTTACATTTCTATAGTATTTAAGTTAATATTAATATAAAATGTTAGTTGTTAACATACATAACAAATAATACACAATATGTTTTGTATAAAGGCTTGTATCCTTATAAATATTATTAATATATAAAATATATTAGCAATGCTGAAGACAAAATAAACACACACACACACACACACACACACACACACACACACACACATATATATATATATAATTAATCACACATTTTCTTCTGAAATTAATCGCGATTAATCTCACCTAACATTAGTTTTGTAGTTACTTTTAGTTTTTAAATATACTTTTATATCTTAATAATTTGACGTTAATCTTCAAATTAATATATTTTTAATATTTGTTTAATGGCATCTTTTTTTATGACTGAAGGCGAGCATCATTGATACCAATACTACTGATGTTTCTATAAAATATTTTTTTCCCCCTAATATTTTACCATTGACTATAGCCATTCAACATTACAGTATAATTGAGAGCTATCAAATCACTTTTATTGTCACAACATCACAGCACATGTGCCTTGATGAGTGAAATTCTTGAGCGCGTGCTCCATACAGTGCAGAAACAATTAACATATAGACATTACCATTACCTACTTACAGACTTATACAGACAATGTGCAATATACATATACTCAGTACACACAGTGTACTGTTAGACATACTTGGTTATCAATACACATTATACACCCTATGTACACATTCTACATTATGTACACATGTATACATACACAGTAATATGCAAAGGTGCAGTAGATTATACATAAGCTGGATACACAAACATCATATATGTGCATTGGATGGTATCCAGTGGTAGCAGATAGATTGTTGTATTTGTGCAGTGTGTACGTGTAGTCCAGTTTGAATTGTGTTGGAGTTAAAGTGCAGTGCGTGGCATATCGTAAAGTGGGAGTGTGCTGTAGGGTGTATTATTTCTGACTGTTCATTAGCCTGATAGCCTGAGGGAAAAAGCTATCCCTCAGTCGGCTAGTGCGGGATCGGATGCTGCGGAGACGTCTCCCTGAGGACAGCAGAGAGAACAGTCTGTGGGATGGGTGGCTGGAGTCATTGATGCTCCTCCGGGCTTTCCTTTTACACCGCCTGGTGTAGATATCCTGGAGGGAGGGAAGCTCACCTCCAACAATGTGGCGGGCAGTTCGCACAACCCTTTGCAGAGCTTTGCGGTTGCCAGCGGTGCTGTTTCCAAACCAGGCGGTGATGCAGCCGGTCAGGATGCTCTCCACAGTGCAGGTGTAGAATGATCTAAGGATGCTGGGGCTCATTCCAAACTTCCTCAGCCGTCTCAGGAAGAAGAGGCGTTGATGTGACTTCTTCAGCACTGCATCTGTGTGAGTGGACCATGTGAGATCCTCGGTGATGTGAACGCAGAGGAACTTAAAGCTGTTTACCCGCTCCACAGGTGTCTTGTCGATGGTGATGGGTGTGTGTTCTCTGCTCTGTCTCCTGAAATCCACCACCAGTTCCTTGGTCTTGTCGATGTTGAGTGAGAGGTGGTTCTCCTGACACCATTTAGTCAGGGTACTCGCCTCCGCTCTGTAGGCCGTCTCATCGTTGTCAGTGATCAGGCCGTGATCATCACCGTTGTGTCATCAGCAAATTTGACGATGACGTTGGAGCTGTGTGTAGCTGTACAGTCATGTGTGGACAGGGAGTACAGGAGTGGGCTGAGAACGCAGCCCTGCGGAGCACCAGTGTTGAGGGTCTGCGGAGATGAAGTGTTGTTGCCAATTCTGACCACCTGACTTCTGCCTGTCAAAAAGTCCAGGATCCAGCTGCACAGAGATCTGTTTAGTCCTAGATTCTGGAGTTTCGCAACCAGTGTGGCAGGCACTATGGTATTGAATGCGGAGCTGTAATCTGCAAACAGCATCCTCACATAGGTGTTCTTGTTTTCCAGGTGGGAGAGAGCAGTATCGACAGAGCGAGGGAGAGGTTGAAAATGTCTGTGAAAACCCCGGCTAGCTGGAATGCACATGCTCTGAGCACATGGCCTGGGATGCCATCAGGACCCACAGGCTTGTGGATATTCACCCGTTTGAAGGATCGGGTTACATCAGCGAAATGGAAATGGAAATTGCACGTGCCTCTTCTGCAACAGCTGCGGGAGCGCCTTCTGTGTGGGCGGGGTTGTGAGCCTCGAAACGAGCATAAAAAAGATTAAGCTCATCCAGTAGAGAGGCGGCAATGTTCACTGTAGCTGGTTTATTCCCTTTACAATCCGTGATGTTATTGATGCCCTGCCACATGCTTCTTGCGTTGTTGGTGTTGAATTGTTGTTCAACTTTGTTTTTATATTGTCGTTTGGCGGCTTTGATGGATTTCCTGAGATCGTAACTGGCTTGTTTTCGATTGTCAAAGTTCCCGGATTTAAAGGCAGATGTCCGCGCTGACAAGGCTGCTCGAACATCGCTGTTAATCCACGTTTTTTGGTTGGGGTAGATAAGAATTGTTTTACGTCCTCTAAGCACTTCCGTATGAAACACGTTACAGAATCTGAGTACGCCTCTGTCATCATCAGACGCTGCCCGGAACATGTCCCAGTCCACGTGATCAAAACAGTCCTGCAGTATAGCGTCCGATTGGTCCGACCAGCATTGAATTGTCCTGAGGGCGGGTGCTTCTCGTTTCAGTTTCTGCCTATAAGCAGGCAGGAGCAGAAAGGAAGAATGATCTGATTTGCCGAAAGGTGGGCGGGGGAACGATTTGTAGGTGTCCTGGAAATGAGAGTAGCAGTGGTCCAGTACACGATCACCACGCGTGTTGATGGTGATGTGTTGAAAGTGTTTTGGAGCTATTGTTCTGAAGTTGGCTTTGTTAAAGTCCCCCGTAACAATAAACGCTGCCTCTGGGTACGCGGTTTCCTGCTCGCTTATATTCCCATACAGTTCCTTGAGTGCCTGGTCTGTGTTGGCTTGAGGGGGGAAGTAAACAGCTGTTATTATGATAGCTGTAAATTCCCTCTGTAGCCAGAATGGTCGACACAGAAGCATATGAAATTCCAGATCAGGGGAGCAGAAGGATTTAATAGAGTGTAGATTCCTTTCATCACACCACGAGTTGTTGACAAAGAAACAAACGCCTCCACCTCTGCTTTTCCCTGTGAGCTCTTTCGTTCTGTCCGAGCGGTGCATGGAGGTAAGCTCGATGGCTGAGTCTGGAACCATTGCAGACATCCAGGTTTCTGTGAGGCAAATAATGCAGCAGTCCCTTGTTTCTCGTTGGTATGAGATGCGCGCCCGCAATTCGCAGAGTTTGTTGTCCAGTGACTGAATGTTAGCCAACAAAATGGTTGTGAGTGGAGGTCGGAGGGGATGAAGTCTGAGTCTGACAAGGACTCCGGCTCTCTTTCCCCTTTTTCGGCGGCGTTTCCTCGGTTTTGACCGTGCGACCCAGACAAAGGGCTCTGATGTGGTGTCCGTAAACAAAGCGCCGGCGTTCAAGAACTCAAAGTCCGGTTTGCGTTGCGCGACGAATGAACCAATGTTCAAAAGCGTGTCAATTTTGCTATCAACATTTATTGGACTTTGAACTGAAAAATTAAAATAAATAATTGCTTGCGTTAACGGGCTAATTTTGACATCACTTATATGTATACAGTATCTCACAGAAGTGAGTACACCCTCACATTTTTGTAAATATCTTCTATATTTTCATGTGACAACACTGAAGAAATGACACTTTGCTACAATGTAAAGTAGTGAGTGTACAGCTTGTATAACTGTGTAAATTTGCTGTCCCCTCAAAATAACTCAACACACAGCCATTAATGTCTAAACCGCTGGCCACAAAAGTGAGTACACCCCTAAGTGAAAATGTCCAAATTTATTTACAAAAATGTGAGGGGTGTACCCACTTCTGCGAGATACTGTGTGTATATGTATATGTATAACATATTTCAATATTAATATTATTTTATTATGTCTTTTCACCTCACTGTAGGATTCAGCAGTTGAAACAGTTGCTTCAAGACACCACCTCCGACTCTGACTCCACCTCGTCTTCCTCTGCCTCCTCCGATCACACCCGGAAGAAGAAGAAGAAAAAAGAGAAGAGGAAGAAAGAAAAGAAGAAACACAAGAAGAAAAAGAAGCACAAGGCCAAGGCTAGCGATGACTCAGATACAGATTGAAACAAGGCCGTTGGTCTGGGCGTCTCAGTGCTCTTCATAGAAGTTCATAAGGTCTGCAGTGGTGCGTCAGCCCTATCAAATAAACACAGGAGAGCTCTCCAGGCTATCTTCAGATTGCTTAATAATGCATGGATGCATTTAATCCCCTCTATCGCATTGGAATGCTTAGGATATGTGCATCTCTATCAGATTCCCTATAGCTGGTCCTTATCAGACTGTTAACGTGTTTGTACAGAACGCTTTCTGAATGTATGTTGATTTACATTTTGCGAATGTGTCATTGTGAAAATAAACTTATAAAACATGCCATCTGCTGTCGTTAACCGTGACGTCCGTAAATGTCATGTAAATAAATCAATGGCTTTTTAGCCTTTGCAACTTTTTATGGTAATCTGGTATTTTTTTAAAGGGATCTGGGCATTTATACGTTCTTCTAACTCAAATTACATGTGTGAATTCATATCCTCTATTTCCATGGAAGTGTTTGGGGCTTCTGCATCTGGCCGTGGTACGTAAACGCAGCCGATAAGCACCTCTTGAATGGCTGACAATGGGTTGCACGTCATTCACATCACGAGAGAGGCAGATCGAGAGGAGAGAAGATGCTTTTGCTTTGATCTCGTCTCTCATCGCTGAAATCCGGAGTCCCGTCGTTGGAGTACATGTACCATTTTGTATCAAGATAAATAGTGCATCACATCATCAAAGGAGCTCTTTATAATAGTGCTTCAATTAGCAACTGTTTAAATGTATGCTTTTTCTAAAGACAAGAAAACTGATGAATTATTCGAAAATATTCATTTCAATAATATAGATATTTAATGCAGTCTATGACTGTCTATGAAGTAGTTAGCTTGCTCTCATCTTCAGAATGTGTTTGTAATAAAAACTGGATTCTCATGTTTCCTTTTTAGTTCCTCTTTTCATTGTGTCTCTCTTTGTTCTGATCTGGCCAGGATCATTTGAAACGAGTGTGTATGAGACATGTTCCCTTTTTATCTGACAAGCCGTGAATCTCACAAATGAGTTCCCCACTGTTCAGCTCTATGCTTTGTTAAATCACTATTTTAATAGTGTAAAGTTTAATCAGAAGTGTAATTTGAAGCTTATTTGTGACAGAAAATTCCAGCACAGCAGTTTTGCCTGCAAAAATATGTATAAAACATAAAATAAATTACAAAACATTATATATATATACAGTATATATATATACTAGGGTTCACAAAATTCACGGATCGGTTCGATACGATACAGTGGTGTCACGGTTCGGTACGTTTTCGATAAAGCATAAAGAAAAATGCCAGAGAAAATTCCTTGATTTTTACAAATTCTTTATTAAAACTTTTTTTTTTTTTTTGCTTTGAACAATGATGGAGCTATACTTGATCCATCTTCTGGGGTGTCTTCTTAGCAGCATATAAAACCAAAATAGGTCTGGTTTGAAGTATTCCAGTTGATGTAGCCTATTGTCATATAGCAGATTCATCTTTTCCAATAAGTTTAAATTCATTTAAATTGATTTTATCTTTTATGGGCATTTTTTTACCTTTATAAAGCAATTTCTTTCTAAAAGTGTGCTTCACATTTTGAGTCAATTTTTACATTTAATCAGTCAATAAGACATTTGGGCTGTTACCAAGCAAATTAAGTCAGCATTGACAAAATTCATCTTTGCAATAAATACAGAGGAAACACAGAAGCTGCATCTGAATGGCATTTAGATGCTTTCACACACTGTTTAATGCAGCTCAGAGGGACATGTAATGATTTAACCTGCAGTTACAAATGCATAAATAATGTTTTGATATTTTAAACATAAAACGTGGACAACTGATACATGAAATTAATAAAAAATAAAATAAAAGATACTTTAAATGTGATTTAAGATACATAAAACTGCCAGCAGGTGGCATAACAAGTAACGCAAGTTATGTAATCAGATTACTTTTTTCAAGTAACTAGTAAAGTAACACATTACTTTTTAATTTACAAGAAAATATCTAAGTTACTTTTTCAAATAAGTAACTCCAGTTACTTTTCTTCCTATTTATTGATTGACAGCTCTTCTGTCCCCATGATGAGAGAACTTGGGAATAAGATGTTACTGCAGTTCTAGAATAAATGTGAACATGCATTAATTCATCTCACTTGCAAAAAAACAGATTCAGTATTCTTCAAAATGAATAAAAACAGTGAAATGCAACTCAGAATATGACGCAAACCTGCAATAATTAAATGTTAAATAGCACAAATACCCTTTATGTATTTAATCCCATTTTATTTCTCAATGTCTTTGCTGCTGACATCCGATGAGCCAATTCAACCATACTAATAAGCAAAAATTACTCTACATTTGTGCTTCTTTTTTATTGCTGAAGTGTGTTGAACTTTCTTTTTCTGCGTTCTACTGTGCAGACGTGAATTTACTTTTCCTTCAACCTGAGGTTTATTCATTACACTTTTGGTGCGAAAGGGCTTTTACGTTTGCCAAAAATATATAACTTTTTTATATTAAAAACAAGCAAGCCCAGATTTAAAAAGTAACGCAAAAGTAACGTAACACATTACTTTCCATACAAAGTAACTAAGTAACGTAATTAGTTACTTTTTTAGGGAGTAACATAATATTGTAATGCATTACTTTTAAAATTTCCCCACTGGAGGCCATGATCCCGATGCAACACCACGTGTGTGTGTGTATGTGTGTGTTGCATCAGGAACATGACCAGAAATAGCATTTGATTTAATCATCCGTGCATTTTTTGTGATGCAAAGCACACTGTAAAAACAAAAGTTGGGCAAACTTAAAAGTTTAAGGCAACCAGCTTCAGCAGATTTTTGAGTTTTCTCAACTTGTTGTTTTAAGTTTATATAACAAAAAGTTGAGAAATTTCCTAAAAAATAAATTGAGAAATCTAAAAAATCTGCTGAAGCTGGTTGCCGTAAACTTTTAAGTTTGCCCAACTTTTTTTTTTTTTTTTTTTTTTACAGTGCATGGTGTTGGATTTCAGCAGTTTCATTTCCTAAAGAACTAGAGTTGTTCATCGTTGATTTTCTCAATACCTCAGATTCCAGATTTTCTAATAGGCTAGTTGTATCTCAGCCACATATTGTCCTATCCTAACAAACAATACATCAACGACAAGCTCATTTATTCAGCTTTCAGATGATGTATAAATCTCAGTTTAAAAAAATTGACCCTTATGAATTGTTTTGTGGTCCAGGGTCGCAAATGTATAATGCTAGTTGATGTTCTTGAAATATATAATGAAGTGTTACAGATAAATTTTAACGTTGGAAGTCCCTATATGTCTTCTTTACTATATATTTAAAAAATAGCCGACAAATATTTTATATCAAGAAGTAAAACATTACATTTAAGATAACAACTAGACTAGACTGAGAAAACACCCTGATGCGCTTTTATCTGTCTATTGAATGATCAGGATTTACTGTGCTGTGATTGGTGGATTCCTGAAGCGGCGGAGCCAATCATGAGCCGGGAGGAGGAGGGAAGAGGAAGTGAAAACAACATCAGCACTATCTATCTATCTAGTGCGCTATAGAAAGGGAGGGAGCGCGCGACTGCAACAAACTCCCAAACATCAATCCCTGGAAGGAGGAAAAGTCGCCTCGCCGCTTCAGGTTCGTACGATTTATTTCGCGTTGCCGATTCGCCTGATGTTGATGTGGTGTCGGTGCGATCCCACGCCAGTTCGCGCAGTTCATCCTCGCTGGGTGAAGTTTAAGCGCTGTAGTGTGCTGTTGTAAGACAGTCATGAATAGCCCCTCTATTGAGCGCGGACAGACAGATCGCAGCGGGTGGAGAGTCTGACAGAGCCCAGTGCGCGACTCACTTCATGCGTGCTTTATTCCACAAACACACTCAGACTTGCGAGAAGACTGTGAGGTCAAAAGAGTGTCCCAAACATCAGTGGTTTCATTTTACGATCGATCCCGTTCAACAGTGTTGAGAACGGTGAATTAGAGACTTCTGCACAATGACAATGACTTCTCTATTGTCTTTATAGTAAAGACAGTGAAATAGAAAAGCAATATTTTTCTGTAATTTGAAACTTATTTTGCTCATAATATGATATTTTATTTAATAGAAGATCCTCGTGGACTTGAGAATAAGACTTTCGTTTGGCTGTGACTGTGTGCGTGAAATAAAGGTCCCGTTTCTTAAAACAGCTCACTCTAATTCTGTCATCGTTTGCTCTTATGGCGTTATTATGTATGTTACTCGCACTCATGTCGTTCCAAACACGAATGAATTACTTTCTTCAGTTGAACACAAAAGGAGACGTGAGACAGAATGATATTCTCAGTCACCATTTACTTTCATTGTAGGCAAAAAAGATGCAATGCAAGTGAATGGTGACTGAATCTGTGAGTCTTTTGTCTAGAGACTAACATCGCCTTTTGTGTTCCACGGACATGAAACGAAGACAGATTTTTCATTTTTGGATGAAACTGTGAGTAAACGATGACAGATGTTATATTTTTAGGTGAAATATTCCTTTAAATACTGAGATTAGTGCTGATAATCGATAGTTATTTCATAATAATATCTTTTAATAAAGAAAGATACTGTTTTTTTTTCCAGTTGATTGAAACTATGCAATTATCTTACTTAAGATGCAAAATCTAAATGTATAAGAGAAAGTTATGTATGGCCTTTGTATTATTAAAATGACTCATATAAAAATAGGCAGTTCTTACAAAGAAAACATATCAAACAAAAACACTGTATGACTGCAATAAACATGACATGGAATAAAACGGTTTTTAAAAATATTAGCATTCGGTAACTGTTAATGTATTTGACAGTTTTTTATGCATTTTTGATACATTGTGCTCTACACTGAAAAAAATGGTGTAGGATTTATTTTGAAACAATTTTATCTCTGAAATTGCTAGTAAATTTCACAAATAGTTACAATGAAACGTCAAGTAACATGTTGACTTAAATATTAAATTTTGAAGTAGAAAGATTAAAATAATATTTTCTTGTAAAATATATAGTCCAGTACTCTTTATTTTATATACAACTTTGAAAAGTATTTTTTTTAAAAAATTGATCCAACTTTAGTGGAATATCACATTTTGCTTACTTTAAGGATTTTATTTGTAATTTTTTTGCCAATTTTTGCTGTGTGTCAAACCTTTATATAAAATTCCTGTATTTATTTTATTCAAATTAAAGTAGTTAATTTTAGAAGGGTGGTGCTCATGCACTATAGTTTCACCTCTGTAGATTTTTTTTGACTGATGTTATTTCGGTTAAATTGTATTTATTGATATCACTGACATGCCCAAACAATTTCTGACATTTGTTGCTAATTATTTTTATCATCAATTATACCAATTATTTGTTGCAGCCTTATTTGAGACGGTTGAAACACCAGCTGAATTCTTGATACACCAATATATTGTATGTATATATTGTGGTTTATTCAAAATAGCTCTGAAAGTGTGTCAAAATTGAGGAAGAAATAACATCTGTAAGTAGTAGAAACTTCCATGCCCTCTGGGAAGGAAATAGTTTGTTCCTTTTCATTCGAAAAACTATCAGAAGCTCAAAGTCTTCATCTTTTTTTCATGCATATATTTCCTTGACTTTGTAGTTTAGATGCATGCTGGTCTTGTGGAGTCCAGATGAGAATGTGTTTTGTTGCAGTGGCAGTCCGTTTCTCTTATCCTCATGTCGTTGAGTCACTTTTGTGTCTGGAGGCAAGTGTGAGCTCAGCGTCTTGCCCAATTGGTCCTTAAGATCGCATGCATGGGCTGTTGGTCTTGAGATGTAAGCATGTCCAGTGCATTTTAGCAGCATGTAGAATGTTTTCTGGGTCAGAAATAATTGAGTCACATCACAACATTAATGTCAAATGCACGTTTTGATGTCTTTTGGGTGCCGCTGTGTTATTTTTTGTTATATAGAAAGTGAGAAATAGGACAGGATTGTCAGAGAGTAGAGCATGGATGGAAAATAGTAAGTGTTGCAAGCCAGACTCAAACCCACGCCCAAATTAGCACCGTGACACATTGTATCAGAGATTATACTGCTAGACCACAGTGGTTTGATGAATGTGTGCACTACTTTCAGCTGCTTTTCCTCTCTTTAAAAGTTTTTGCGTCATGCTAAACTCACGAGGGAGGCATTTTTAGTCAAGTAAGAAATGCTTCTGCTTTTCATTGTCTTCAGTTCTGAGTTGATGTCAGGGGGTTTATCATTGTCTGTGTGTGCGGCGGAGGCAGTAACTGAGATCAGATGAGTTTTCGAAGAGAGTCAGAAGTTTAAGAAGTCGCTGTGTGAACGGCTCATTGAAATTCTGCACATGTGCGGCATGTATATATAAATTACTTTCTGCAGTTTCTCAGTCTCTCACCTCTGAGTGCAACCTTGCCAATTTATGAGTTCTTGACTGCAAGTGATTCTCTCTCTCTCTCTCTCTCTCTCTCGCTCTCTCTCTCTGTGTGTGTGTGTGCATTTCACGTTCCTCCCTTCTTCTTCACTTTATATCTTTCTCACCACCCAGCCCCCTTATCTCACATCTAAACTCACTTACTCAAGGGGGATTATCTACCGTTCCTTGTCTGATGTGTTCATCGCTGTCTTCTCTTATCTTTCTTGCCACCAAAATAAGAGTGAGGATCTTTGGCTTTGTCTTCTTCCAGTGCAGCTCCAGTGTGGTCACATAGAGAAACTATTGCACTTTTTAGTCAATTTCTGTAAACTATATTTGCTAGTGTAAATGTTGGCAGTCTAATTTTAGCAGGTATAAACTAGGCCTATATTCAAATGTTTGGTGATTACAATGTTTAATAGTTTTTGAAAGAAGTCTCTTGAGCGCACCAAGCCTGAATTTATTTGATCAAAAATATATCGAAGACAGTAATATTGTAAAATATTATTGTAATTTTAAATAATTGTTTTGTATTTAAATATATTTTAAAATGTAATTTATTTCTGTGATGGCAAAATTGAATTTTCAGCATCATTACTCCAGTCTTCAGTGTCACAGAAATCCTTCAGAAATCATTGTAATATGCTGATCTGGTGCACAAATGTTTCTTATTATAAGCACTGAAATATTCTTTGATGAATAGAAACTTCAAAATAACAATTTATTTAACAATTTATTTATTTGTATCTTTAAAAACATTGCTTTTTTATTAATTTAATGTATCCATGCATTAATTAATCTCTTAAAGGAAAATTACTGCCCCCAAACGTGTGTACACATTTAAAATGCACTCATAATTAAGCATTTCTCTCTCTGTAAAAATGTTGATCTTGCAATGAAATATGTACAATATACAAATTTTATCCAAGAAAATGCTTTCCAGCATGACAATATCTCTTCCACTGCATAAAACCAGATTGCTATTGTTTCTTATGGCTCCAGATATCATCTGATGCATCAACACCCCATCCCTCCAGCAAAGCCTGCCAAGATCAATTTCCTGGTTTAGTGGATAATGTTGCAGCGCATGTAATTACTGCTTCTGGCAATACATTAATTACAGATGCAGACAGGTTTAAATGAAGGTGTTAACGTCGCTTAATAAGTGTCAGTGGAAGCGTAAAGAGAATCTGTGATGCTGTCGTAGTTTTATTGGGTTGAAACTGTTCTGTTACTTCTCTGCTTTGGATGATGAATATCAATGTGAGTCTAAAACCAGGTCAGAAAGATTTTTTTCTGTTCAAATGGGTCCAGTGTCTTGTGTTTGGTTTTACTTTTGTCTAAACGTCCTCTGTGACTGGGTTGGGCGTCATTTCTGGCCTGTGCCAGCGACGCTAGGCTGGATTTGAAGCTTTTCCTCGCACCTGTGCTCTCGGGAAGCCAGTGATCCTGCAGCGTTGCTTGTATGTACCAGCATTTGGTTGAACTGGTCCTGCTGGTACTAATTTGGCACAGTCTATCGTCTCTGAGCGGGCACAGAGCCTCAGGTCACCGCAGCTGCATGCTTACGATCGTCCCAGCTGTGCGCTCCAGCTGTGCGCTTGCAGTAAAAACTTTCTCTCTTGGAAGGCCGTCACATGTGGCGGCTCACTCTCTATCCCTCTGGCGAGCGTGTCAGACTGCATCCTGATGCTGTTATCATGCCATCTCGTCACTTAGCTAAGACTTAGGCCATTAAAAGGGCAAGAGGTCTGGGATGGCCGTATTAACAGTGTTGGAGCATGTGTAGGGATCAACACAAATCCAGCTTTGATCCTCTCCACGTGGATCCTGCAGTTTTAAAGTTGGGCACTAATGGCCCACATCTTGATCCACTTTTCTAGGACTTCATCTTGGGTTAAGATTCGTCTCGTTCCTGTTGTGAGCCATTGGATTGGCTGTGTTTGCTGGAGTGCTGATTCACTGGCTCTCTGTAAACACATACAGACCTGCAGCATCATCTGTGGTGTTTTGCTTCAGGTCAGACCGTGAGCTCAGTGTGAGTCACAGAGAATAGAAGAAGAGAGAGGCAGGTCAAGTGCAAAACGTCATGTTTTTAAAATGGGTTAGTTAGCGGAGGAACTGTTTTTGAGAGAAATTGGTTAATGACATGATCTGTTTATTTATTTAATTTTTTTGTCATTCAAAAAATACAATGACTTAAACCTCTTCTATGCTGAATTTTGAAAAAAAATATTTTTAGGTTAAACCCCTAAAACCCCTGTGCTATTAACAATATAAAACTTAATAATATTTATGTAAAAAAAAAAAAAAAAAATATATATATATATATATATATATATATTATATATATTATTATTATTATTATTATTAATATAAATATGCATAAATAATACATTAAATAATGTAAACATTAAATATACATGAAATGTATTAATATATAATACATATAAATCTATTTTAGATAAATTCAATATTAACATTAAATGTAATATAATAAATATATTCATATAAAATATTAATACATGATAAATTAAATATTGACATGAAATGTTACAATGTAATAAATATATAAATCTATAAAACTACTTTAAATAGAAATTAAATATTAATAATAAATGTATTAATATGAATCTAAAATATGAATATATTAATAAATATTAAATTAAATATTGAGATGAGATGTTAATACAAAATAAATATATTAATATTAAATATAAATATTTAAATATATTTTCAAATAATGATTAAGATCTGTACACTGACATATTCAAAATGCTAAGAATGTACTTCATTTTTAATTGATTTTGAAATTAAGAGTTTTTAAATGTTTTCAGATGAGGAAACATTATCACAGCATTAATTTAATTGAAATTAATAATAATGAAAAATAAATAAATTTAATATTAATACATATTTCTATTCATAAATATTAATAAATTGAAAACAAATAATTATTTTTTAATACTAGGGCTGTGACGGTGGCAGATTTTTACCACCGCGGTGGTTATGGACCAACTACCGCCGGTGGCGCGGTGCGGTTAGCACTTCCGTCAGTGAACACTCAGCCTGCAAAACGCTAATATATATCAAAGAAATAATACAGTTAAATAAGAAAGTAGTCTTAAATAACGCGAGCGGCGCGGCGAGAACCCATTATAATCAGTGATGCTGTCTACAGATGCGGCGAGATAAGACACGACAAATCCCTCACAGTAAACTGCCTCGTCCTATTTATGACGTACTGACACAAAGTTCAAATGTCCTGTAGACAGACTCAACCTGTTGTGTTGCGACGCGGCGTCCGGTTTAGACACGGTTCACTGTTCCGCCACCAAGCAACTCCTCGTCTGCACGCGCTCTCTGTGGAATAGGATTTGCGGTGTATGCCACATTTCTTGTTGGCATCTTCCATTTACCGCTCGTTCGTATTTGGCCAGTTTGGAGAAAGCCTCACAACACAAACCTGACCTGCCGGGCGTTTGCGATCACGTGAACTTGAAGAGACTTGTACAAACGCAGATGGGTGACATGAATGGAAATGATTCCAGATCGGTGATGTAGTATTTGGTTTGCCAACAAGGTCCATCGCTCATCACGAAATAAATTAGCTGAATGCAGAATAAACTGTATTTTCATGCGCTCAAACCTGCCAATCTAAAGGAAAATTTGAGGTAATTTGTAGGGCTGTAACGATACACCAAACCCACGATTCGGTTCGTATCACGATTTTTGATCCACGATTCGGTTCGTATCACGATTTTTTTTTCGTGGGGGGTGGGAAAAAAAATAAATAAATTTTAAAACAATATTTTTTATTAAATAACATTTGAAAAATCTTTATAAACTGAACACCAAAGAACAAGATTAACTATGCAAATTATTAACAATATAAATAGCCATATATAAAATAAATAAATAGCCAAAGCTATAACACTTCTGTTTTCTTTGTAACAAAATACTGTTGAAAAACAAACAGAACTAAACTCCATTGTGGAGATGATTCGAGCATGTTGAAAATTCTTCTTCAATCAAGTTCTCTTACATTTACAAAGTAAATTAAATGGCTACTGTTTCACACTGAGGTAACTGAGGCTTACTGCCTGTGCTGCAAACCACAAATCAAGTAAGTAAACAATAAACAAATAAACAACTTATTTCTCTTAAGAAAACCAAACTCGTTGTGGAGTTGATTTAAGGGAGTTGAAAATTCTTCTTCAGAAACACCATCATGTCAACATTGTCTGGTGAGAGGCTTGCTCTCTGTGCTGTGACAATGTCCAGTGTTTCCCACAGATTTTGTGGGACTTGTGGCGGCAGGTGACGTCACATTAATTTGCATATTCATGACGTCATTGCATCAAGTGCGCATTCAGACGAGTTTTGGTACTTAAAATCTGTTCTAAATGTCACATACTGTAATTAATACAACTGAATGCCCAATAAAGCTGTTCACATTATACTTTCTGTTGTCATACATAAAACAAGTATAAATAGTAAACAGGAACCATTAATTTTACATGTTAACCAGGAATCACTCTCACTATCTTGTGTATGATTATAAATCATAATCCTGATTTATAATCGCGACATCGTCTGATAACATCAATATACATCTAACTTACACTAAAAAGCCACTATATGCGGTGGTTTTGGCTCTATTACCGTTTTGTCTCATTCAGCGCACTGTCTGCGTCTGAGAGTAACAAACTATGCGCATATTAACAGACGAATTATGTTCATATTTAAAAGTCCAAACAGTCAGTAAGCGACAGGTGCTTGGAAACGCTGTTTTGTAAATGATTTACTGACGATTTTGCTGCGTTACGGCCAAATGAATGCGCTGCTTCTCTGCCGCTCACTGCACAGAATAGACGCAGAGAGAGGCGACACTGCGCCGGGAGAGACAGATCTCGCGCTCGCGGGACAGTACTGGAGACATCTTCCAACTGAACGATAGCTAAGGTTTATCCCAAAAACTCGCTAGGTTTGTCAGTATGTACCTGTTGTGGGAAAAAAGCCGCCAAAAGGGTCTGAAAGTTGCTAAATATTGTGCTAAAGTCGCGCTCTTGTGTGGGAGAGGCGGGAGCTGATGTCAGCGGGCGGTGGATATTGTTGCGGCCCGCCACAAATAATGAGAGAGAGCTGGTCTGTGGGAGCGTGGACAGTTCTTGAGCACACAGAAGAGCAGTGCGAAACGTGTCGGGCGCGGGGAGATTTTCAACTAGTTAATCTATCGCGGATGGTTTCATTATCTCGGGTGGATAAAAAAAAATAATAAGTGTAAGAGATAACAAAAATGTGTCACCAAATATACTTGGGCGGCCGTTAATATACCTGGGCGGCCCGCCCAGGTAAACAATATTTGTGTGGGAAACACTGAACTAGCTCAACTTTTACAGGCAGGCGTCACATGATTGGAAAGGTAGTCACGGGGTGTGTCGCGATTCTCCCTTATCACACCGCGACACAGGATCGTGGATCTGAGTGTCGCGATTTCGGTTTCACATCGCGTATCGTTACAGCCCTAGTAATTTGTGAATTAGCATAGATTTATAGTCTAAATAAAACAATTTGCAACTGTTACTATATTACACTTGTATACATAACTTTGTATTATGCTTGTTATAAAGTGTGTGACGTCATGTGCACTACCGCCGGTGGCAATAGTCGGTTGTCACCGCGACCATCACAGCCCTATTTAATAATACCACAATTATATTTTGCTTGCATATGATTGATTAACAGTATTAACTCAATTAACTTTTAAGGTTTTAAGGTCATTAAATTAAAACAATGCTTTAAAATGCTGTAAAAGATATCAAAACCAAAAGAAACCAGCATAAAAACATAGAGTACATTTCTATGTTTCATTGACCATGTACTGTATATACTCTGCCTTGGATGAATCTGAAAATTCATGCATGTAAATGTAGGACAAAAGGATGAGAGGAAGAGGAAGTGAAAGTCTGGACAGGATGCTAAGAGCACTGCTGTCATGAAAGCTCTAGGTTTCTTTGTCTTTGTATCTGTCTCTTGTTCTCTCTCAGGTTCAGTGAGGTCTAACAGCGTCGCATCACTTTCCAAGAATGTTTGTTTGCATAAAGAGGAAAACACTGCACCCCCGTTTTGATGAGCATCATTGACTAATTACATCAAGCCTCAGTAGAGATGTTTGTGCTGGGTGTGTCGGACATGCGCTATATGAAACTAGCGGATAGACTGTACGTTGCTCTTTTATCCTTCACAAGGTTTCATTTAAAGACGGATGATTCATCAAAAAGATTTGTGTTTCAGCAGAACCAAATGCAGCCTGATACTGTCACAAAAGTATGGCTGTGCCTTTTGTGACAGCATCAGGCTGTATTTGGTTGCAATTTGAGGAGGGTAGACATACAGTGGGACTGAATTTGTCATCGCTGTCTGGTTTTGACTTTAAAAGCTTTTGTGGATAAAGATCTAAGAGACTGTAATGTGCTAGCAAGGAATTTTATTCACTGTTGGAGTGCATATCAGAGATGATGAGCCCCTTTTACAGTGTGATGGTGAATGTGCAGCAGTAAACAGCGGGTGTCTCTGTGCAAACAAATGAAGCAGTATCACTGCAGAAAGTGATGAGTGCACACTACAGTATAAATACAGTTACATTTGCAGAGTGTTTTACAGATGGAAGAACTTTTTTGAAAAACATTTTGGATTTTCATTAGCTTTGGGGGATGATTTCTGTGGTAAAATTTGAAATCACGATTCCAGTGTGGTCTGTAATTCAATGAAACAAAAAGCTTTTATTTATCTGAAGAATTATGCAATCTATGCATCTGTTGAATAAGAACATGTTAGGCTCATTGCCCACTTAACTTTACTTAACTTAACTTAAAATATTATATAAAAAATAAAAATTAATTAATTTAATAGTATTTATTATTATTTTTATTAAATATTTTATATAAAATATTAAATAATATTAAAAATATTTAATAATAATAATATTATTAATAGTAATAATAGGGCCCTATGAAATCCATTTATTTTCCCAAAATTCAGTTTTATTATTTCCAAATTTAATTTTTCTGGATTCTGTTTTAATGGTAAAATTAAATCTTATTACACAAAAAGCATGTTAATTAATTGAAATCGTGAAATTTACACGCACATTAACAACTATTAAAAATGTTAACAAAAAAAATAATTTTAAGGCCCTATGAAATATTTTTTTTTCCTCAAATTCAGTTTTATTTTTACCAAATTCTGTGTATTCCATTAAATTTCTAGATTCCATTTGAATGGTTTTAATGATATTTTAATAATCAAAAGCATCTCTAATTAATTGATTTTATAAAAAAAGAAATAATGTGTTGTGCATTTATATTTTTCTGCTAAATAAAGTATTTTTTCTGGTAAATATTCCTTAAAAAATAATGTTTTAATAGTAATTTTATTATTATTAGTAGATGTACTATTATTAAATTAAACAATATATTTCTGTCCTTGTTTCTTCAAGTTAAACCAAACTTTTATTTTGATGGGTTGCTGTGAAGACCTTAAAGTTTCTGTTTGTATATGATATGACGATAGTTTTTCTCAAAATAAACGATAAATCTAAAGATAATATTGAAACAATCTAAAGATTATGGTCATGTATTTATGTCCTTGTTTAGTGCTGAAAACATTGCAAGCATCATGCCCCTTCAGTATGTGTGTAGTAAAGAAACCGCACGTCTGCGCCATTCATTCACAGAGAAACAGAGAACATGAAGGATTCATTTAAATAGCATTTCTGCTGCTTAATATTCACAGACACTAGAACATATCGTGTTTTGATTTAGGTGTACTGACTTACTTTTTCTTTGTTCATTCAAAATTTGCTAAATTCCGTGACAAAAATCTACCTGAAGTCATCTAAATGTTGATTTGCATAGTGTGTTTTTCCTTCCCTTGGAATGGTCCAGGATTGTTTGGTTAACCTGCATGCATCTGTGAACCTGCTGGTGGGTGTCTAGTGCCACCCGTATGTGAGGATAAAACTGGTATCTCAGTGTTTCCCCTAGGTTTATGGCTTTGGGGGGGGCGGGGTGGGGATTGGTGGTTGGTGTGTTCCGTTTTTTTTCCGGCATAAAAACATTAATTTAATTTATCTTTTAATTAATGAAAATTAAACATCTTATTTTTTTGGAAAATAAAGGGGATTTAATATTACAATTAAAACATTAAAGACATATTTTATGATTATTCCTTAAAAATAAGGTTTTAATAATTTTATTAGGCTATTACGTACATTCTACTGAACAATAGTCATATATTTCTGCCGCAATGTCTACAACTGAAACCCAAACTTTTATTTTGACGGGTTGCCGTGAATACCTTTTTAGATTTCTGTGTGAGGATAGTTTTACTCAAATGAAACGGTCAAATGCTCATGAAGTGACTCTCAGAGCAGTTCTGGATATTTTCTGTATTTATGTCCTCATTTAGTGAGGCGGCAGACGTAAATATCACCGCAAGCCTCGCGCACACTTCTGTATGAGTAGCAAACAAAACTGCGCATCTGCGCCATACATTAACACAGAGACAGGGAGAAGTCATATTTAAATAGTCATTTTGTGGCTTAATATTTACAAATACTAGTGGGAGTGGGCTCACTTGTTTGTATGTGTGTGTGTGTGTGTGCATCGGGGCGGAACTCCGCTGTGCGCATACAGAGAGAGTGAATGTAATGTAACGTTAGAGACAGAAATAACATGCCGTCGTGTAAATAAGACAAATAACGTAAGGCTATTTAGTTTGTTTAATAGAAGAACAAGGTATAGACCTGTTCTATTGGAAAGGTGACTTTAAATGACTTCTGTTGTGATCTGGCGCTATAGAGAAAATTTAATTAAATAAAATGAACTTGAGCTTCAAGGGGGCGGGCCACCCTCCCAAGATAATGGCAGGGGAAGCACTGTATCTGTAATAAACCACTCCCTTTAGTGCTTCATAACATGTCTAGAGTTTCAGCTCAGCGATAACATAACTTGTCTAAATGCACTAGAGCTTGTGAAGTTGTGTCTCTTGAAATTACAGTCATACTGATCAAAATCTGGGGCTTGTGAAGAAGAAATGCATATTTGCAGAAGTTGGCCATATGTACCCCTCTGCAGGGCCTAAAGCTGCAGACACAAATGGCTGCTGGGAGAAGCTTTTTTTTGAGGTGCTGGAATGTCTCTGAAAACATGGTTGACCTGTGCTACTGTTCTGCTAGGAATGTTCTGCATGCAGGTGGTTTTCTTCACTACAGTTCTGCTGTTACTTTTTTCTTCTCTTCTGTGTCTATCCATTTGTTTAAGTCTCAAGTCAGGCTGCTATGAACTCGGGTAGACAGTGCATCTGTCTGCTGACCACCTGCTGTAGACATTGTCACAGTGTCTGACCCCTGACAGGCCTGTTTATGCATGGTGTGTGTGTGTGTGTGTGTGTTAGTGAGCACTGTTGTAGCAATTTAACTCTGTCCAGTGTCAAAATAAAATAAAACAAAACAACATAAAACAAAACAACATAACAATAATAAAAATAAAATAAAAACAAAATAATTAAAATAAATCAATTGAAATAAAATAAAATGAATAAACATGAAATAAAATAATTAAAATAAAACAAAATAATAAAATAAAAATTAGATCTTGAATTATTAATGTATTATTAAATCTATCAATACAGGCCCAGTTTTATTTCAACAGTCACCTGAGGCTTTTTATTGTTGCAGTTTTTTATTTACATGATTGAACTGGAGTCACGTTAGAGCCACTGTTTCTGAAAAAAACTGAAACAAAAGAAACTGCACATCTGTCCTCAACGGAGAGGAAATAGTAGAGTAGAGAGTGAGCTGCTTCCTGTGCCGCCTACAGCGCACGCTCATCTATTTCCTGCTATAACGGACGTGTAGAATGTTTTTACAGAGATGTGTATTATGTTCTTTCCTGTTTGATGTTTGATAGCATTGTAATGACATTGAAGAGGGTTATTACTCTTTCCATGGCCAGAACAGGACCCTGAGAATGTCTTTTATCGCTGATGTAATGGATTTAATATGAACAATTGTGTAATAAGATAATCTTCAACATTTTGAGAACAGGCAGACAGAATAAGGTCATTTTATTTTGCATTTTTGAATCGTTCTGGTTCACCTAAAAAAAAAAAAAACTGTGAGCCACACTTCACCAGCTGGATCAGTGTCAATAACATGATGCCCCTTTTTGTCTGGATGGAAAATTTATTCTAAAATACATTAAAATGTAATTCACACTTAATAATTATTTGAATAAACCTCTTCTATGATGAGCATGTTTTTATTTTCTACATTAAAATTAATTCTGATTTTTTTTTTCTAGGGTTTTAAGTAAGAAATATCAGGGTGATAAAATCACTGTTAATTTGGTATTTATATAATATATACAATTTATTGTTTTTTGAATTTGCTTTTGTTTTTATGTTTTTAATTTAATTGTTTAATTTTAGTTCTTTGGTTTTGTAATTTTATTTTTATTTTTTAAAGTAAGTTAATTTATCTTGTTTTTCAAGATTAAAAAAAATCATTAATTTATCTTGTTTTTCAGCTTTACTTTTAGTATTTTTTTTTTATCTTTTCTCAGTTAGTTGCTAAGACATTTCTAATTTTCTTTTAAGTTTTTAAGTTTAAGTTTTTCATATTTATATTTCATTTTAGCTTTATTTAAATTTCCAGAAACAATTGTCACAACTGTCCTGATAGCATGAAGAAAAAAAGTCTCATTAAAAGAACAAGATTCTTAGAAGAACCTTGCATAGTTTTGTTACTTCTCAAAAATATTTGATCAAAACAGCTTTTCTACATATTAATATATATATAAAAAAACGTCATGTGGTGCAACTAACATGCAGAAACATGCTGAAAAAGAAATACAAAACTGGAAATTATATCATAGACTTTTATTACTGTCACTTCAGATGTTAGATACATTTTGACAAGTAAGGGTTAAATCATGTAGTAAAATGTCATGTGGTACGACTGACCAAAACAATTGATATTTATCAAGTAGTTATAATATTTGTGGAAAAAAATACCTTGAAAAATACATTTAATTAGGTTTATAAAAATAAGGAAAGGTGTAAAGAAAAGGTGTATATCGAGGGGTAAGAACCAGAAAGGCATAAGTGACATTTCACTCTCTTTACAGGAGAGCCAAAACATTGTTTTACCATAGTTTGATCTGACTTTGTGTACTGATTTCAATTGTTTATAATAAAAATTAGTACACTCATGGATGACCGTACTCTTGCCAGTAGAAAGAGCTCATTAAGAGCTTTCATTTGATGTATATATCTCCATTTCACCAAAAATGTCACTTACGCCCTTCTGGTTCTCACCCCTCGATATGTACTTCTTTCTCGATCGTTACACCACATGACGGTTTTAGCTTGAAGCATGTTTTAAACTATATTTCATGGAAAGTCTTATTTGTCATTGTCCCAAAATCAAACAACTAGAAAAAAGGTAGCCATGCCAATAATAGATCTACATCAATTGAAGAACGTCCTGAGAGATGTAAATGGTACCACCATGAAGAATAACAGCCCAAAGCAAACCCCAATGAATGGGTAGAGTAGGGTTGATGCCCAAAGATGAAAGCGTGTGTGGGCACACACACACATAACGAAGGCTGGCATTGCAATGGGCGTTTCCAGTGAAGGCGGTTTGACTGAGGAGAAGATCCTGAAAATGGACAGTGGAAAGGGCTGTGTTTGGTCTCGGCCCATGATGATGGGGAGGATGGTTGGTGAAAGACCAGATACAGCTGGGGGTTTGGGAGGAGCAATGGACAGCTGGCTTTGTGTGTGTGTTTTAAGCACAGTGTCTCTTTGTTTCCCTCCCCTCTGCCTGGCACCGACTGGATCATTTAAGACTACAGCCGTTCATTGGCACCTTAGGTTCAGGAACAGCCTTGCGACTCTACAGAACGGCTGCACTCTACAGGGAAGATGCTTTGAAGGTTAGAAGGCCCAGCAGACAATAATCTATGCCAGCACTCCCACAGCGCGCAGTGTTTCCATAGCACGCTATTATTGCCCAAATTACAGTGCTTGGGATAATTATGTATATATATATATTATAATGCTTGGTATGGAAGCTTAAACTTTACTGCCGCTGAATGATAGTTCTTTAGGCCTGAGATCTTCAGAAAATCCAGTCAGTCAAGGCTCAGTGCAGGTTAAAGCATTTATTTTGACCCTCAAACACTTTGTTTGTTCAACTCCAAGAGTTTATTTTCATTGCTCTCAATAATATTTTCCACTAATGGCGGGATAGTAAAATTTCTGTCAAATTGTCGGGTTAAGCCTTGTAGTTTTACAGAGTGAGTCTTGTTTCTCGAGGAATATTCTGTGCTTAAATGGACCGTGTATTTGAACCAGTTCCTTGAAGTGGGACGTGTAAAAATAGCATCAAATCAATCACGAAATGTTCCAGACTCGTGCAAGTCTCGATTCAGGATAAATTAACCCATCAGGGATTGCGGTGACATGTTGCTCTATATTTTCAGTGCTCAAGATCTAGAATTGCTGGCTTAAAATGGATAGAAACGTAACCCCTTACATTGAGTTTATAGTGTGTAATTTGCTTTGTCATAGTGGCCTTGTTGGGTTTGCAGACTTAGCCCTGCTAGATCTGCATGTGTGTTATTAGTGGTGCTTGCTAAGGCAAGAATCACTGTTATAGGTTTACTGAGGGTTGAGGGTTTTGAACAAACATATGACTCTCTGTATTAGACTTGTAGCTGTGAACTTGTCTTGCAATGTTTGTGCCACATGCATGCATAATACCTAAAATGTGTAGCTTGTGGAGAAAAGGTGTGATGTTTATTTTCTAAGTGATTGGACAGTTGAAAGAGAGAACCAGTATATAGGGACAAGAAGAGAGTAGAGAATTGAAATTTAAAACCGGGCCAGCAAATAACCACCGAGCAACCACCCAAACACCTTAGAAACAGCACAGCTACAGGCTACTGTAAAACCCTTAGCAACTTCACTTCAAAACACTAAAAATAATGCAGAACCGTCTTATAAATTGATTTAATTTTGGGTGGTTGCTACGCTATTATATTTATTAAAACTGATTTAACATTCATTTTTAAATTTTTAATTTTAATTTTAGTTTTAGTCTTAGTGATTTTTGTTTTGTGCTTTTGTCATTTTTTTTTAATTGGCTTTTATTATTATTTTGTTTAGTTTTATTAATTTTAGTAAAAATTGTAGTAAAATTCTGTCATTAATTACTCACCCTTATGTTGTTTCAAACCTAAGACCTTCGTTCATCTTCAGAACACAAATTAAGATATTTTTGATGAAATCTGAGAGCTTTGTCACCTTGCATAGACAGCAATGCAACTGACACGTTCAAGACCCAGAAAGGTATAGGATGTCATTAAAATAGTACATGTGACATTAGTGGTTCAACGTTAATTTTATGAAGCTACGAAAATACTTTTTGTGTGCAAAGAAAACAAAATAACGACGATGCATGCGTGTGCTGCTGCTGACGTAGAACATGCATGCACTGTCGCATGTGCATGTGTCGTGGTACTCTTGATAATGGTGGAGAATGGGACAAGGAGAAGAATTGTTGAATAAAGTCATTATTTTTGTTTCCTTTGTGCACAAAGAGTATTCTCGTAGCTTTGTAAAATTATGGTTGAACCACTTATGTCACAGACTTTTAAAAACGATGTCCTTATTAACTGTCCAAAGATGAACATTACGAGTTTGGAACGACCTGAGGGTGAGTAATTATTGAATTTTAATTTTTGATCGTTAAACTTATTTTAAGTTTAAAGTTTAAACTTGTTAAACTTATTTTATTTCAGTTAATTGCCAATGCAACATTTCTAGTTTTCACTGAAGCTTTAGCTTTTGTCTAGCATTTATAATTAATTTTATTTCAATTAATAGTTTTAGTTAACAATAACGCTGACAGCAACATGGTAAAAAACAACAACAACACCACCGAAATCATCGCATAAGCTATAAAGGCCATTGCACACTGATTTCAAAATTTTAGTCCAAAATTTTTGCATGTTGAAAAATAAATACGACCTCACGCTGTCAATCATATTTACACACTGCCTCTGAAACTTTTGTCCATCATAACAATGCTGATCGGGTTAGATTTTTTTTTTGCGTTTTTCGCATCCATAACAAGCATTTTGAGGTGTTTTGACAATTCTGAGCTACCATACAAGCGAATAGGGATGTAACGGTATGAAAATTTCTTATCACGATTATAGTGACCAAAATGATCACGGTTATCAGTATTATCACGGTATTGTTCAAATGTGTTGGAGATGTTCAAAAAGTACCGAGACATAAATCACTTCAAGTTTTATAATTAAAAATCAACAAACAACAAATAAAATGACTTTGTTTGCATAATCACTAAAACAATAACATGACCAATGATGTTCGGATTTTAAATGACAACTTGACTGACAACAGTTTAATAGCATGTTCAAATAAAGCTTTGAAAAAGTTTCATAAAAATGTAAACCTCACATTTCAGAAAAGGTCAAAAAGGTACATTCATATAATTAATTAATTCATAAATTCATTTGCATAATTCCCTCAGCACTCTTTTAAAACCTCCCAGCTTTTCCGCTGTGTTTTTTGTCTCAAAACGAAACTAATCTGCTGCTGTGCGCACGTGAGACTGTTACTGAAAACTGTGCTTTAAGCTGGACAGTATTTATTTATCGTGAGTTGTTCAAATCGTGGAAATCGAATACGGTTTTAATGATAATTCAAAAATGAAACGGTAATACTAACCGTGGGGAATTTTATCATGACTTATCGTCAAACCGGTAATCGTTACATCCCTACAAGCGAATCCCAAAATCCAGAATGCCGAATGTGAAGTTCATCCACTTTGTCTTGCAAAGCATCAAACTGAGCCACTGACATCCTTTGAATCGCCCGTGATAATCCCGCTGCTCCTTAATAAGGAGGGGGAACTCTCCTTCCTCTCTATATCTCAGGATTGGTTGGACCCAATATTTCCTTTCTTTTTCTCTTTTTAAGAACTGCGAGGACAACAAAATCATCCTCACTGCTTGAAGACTCCATTTAGTACTGTTTTGTGAACTTTTTCGCAACTGATTAATTATTACGCATCGGACTCGGTGTGCAAGGTTTCTGTGCCTGACAAATTTTTAGGATAACAAATATTTCGGACTGAGTGTGCAATGACCTTTAGTTATGTGTTAAAAATCACTTTGAACACCTTAGCAATGTCAAAGCAAAACCCTGACATAATGGCTGCGTTAAATAGCTAAAAAAATACTTCCTTTGGAGGATGCATTCCAGAGCAGGAAGGCATCAGGGCATGCTCAAATCTAGTGTTAGCTTCACTTCCTGTCTACTGCGATGCCTTCATCTGATTGATTTTTTGTAGCGAGCATAGATGTACCCTTTGCTTGACATCCCACAATCCTGTGCATTCTTCTGTGACAGTTGAGCTAAAAATAAAAATGTCATCTGAAAGTTGTGGTTGGTTGTCAGTTTGTGTGTAAATGTATGTTTTTGACCCACTTTTACTTTGGTGTCATTTCTAGCAAGAAATGTAAGTTTTGCAGTAATTACATTTCATTTAGTTCTCACCAAAGCTCTCTCAGATTTGCTGTCATAAAGTCCTTGTTTGAATGGAGGAGCTCTCCCTGCATGATTCCTCAGATGTTATGTATAATGTTTTAATTGATTCAATAGCTGCAGGAACATGTTTCCATTACCTAAGCTGGAGATGACCAGTGTTGCGTGAATAGAAAACAAAACACTGACAGCTGAATGTAATTTGGCTTGAATCTGTAGACAAAGCTCAGGACAGAACTGTATTGGCCCTACAAAGACTTCAAACTAAACTGGATCTTCAGGTTTTTAGTTGTCAGAATACTGTAGAATCAGGAAAGTAAGTGGCCTCATTCATACTCACTCACGGTAAGTTCAGCCTACAGATGTCAAGTATGCATGCTTACAGACCCCTCCAGCCGAGAGCCTAGGAACCCCCACATCACCATTAGCAAACTGAAGGATGCTATTAATCTTTACGTCGCATGACTGATTATTCATGGTATGATCCCATGTGAAATGGAGCTGGTCCGACTGCTGTTTATTTTCATGTTGTCTGTGACTCCTGCTGTTATCCGTGTCCTGAAATCTCTTCTCTTCCGGCTGTACGTTACGCTGGCTGCTTGAAGCAGAATTCTCATCATCTTCTGAGCAGAGCAATCTAGAGTCATTTACAGATGCTTCTCAGGTGTGTATCACTGCCAGTGTTGGGCACGTTACTTTAAAAAAGTAATTAGTTATAGTTACTAGTTACTTCTCACGAATAGTAACTGAGTTAGTAACTGAGTTACATCATTATAAAAGTAACTAATTACCAGGGAAAGTAACTATTGCGTTACTTTTTTAAAAAAATGTTTAAATGTCAAATAACTTGGATGCCCCAATATTAAATACGTTAAATGAATGAAATGGACACTAAATAGACACTATTTATCTACTGACACTTAGCATCAGTTAGTCAAGCATTATAATATGATATTATGATAATTTAGCAATATATGATGATAGAACTTTAGTAATTAGAATAACCAAGTATGAATTCATATTTGTCATGATGACTGAACTTAGGACTGGTGGTGGTGCTTAAGATATTGTTTGTCATTTAGTGTTTCTATAAAAAAGGGGGAAAACTTTGATAAGATAACGAATTATACAACTAATAACAATATAAAACGCACTAAGGATAAAGGAGCTGCTGGGTTCATGAATATTAATCACGTTGTATGGGTTCACTCGAATTGATTCGCTGAAATCAAAACAGGGATGATAATAGGTGAGCGCTGGCCAATGAGATTGTCGTTTGCGCATTAGTTCCGCCCACTACCAGAGAACCCAGCAGTTCTTAAAAGCTGAAGAATTCCAAAGGAACTCCGTTATTTTGACAGGAAAACACAACAAAGAATATCGTTTACATGTAGCGTCAATTCTGCATGTTATGAAAGACTCTCTTGCTCTGTATCTTTCTTTGGGCGCGCGCGTGTGTATGTGTGTGTGTGTGTGTGTGTGAGGTGTGAGAGACAAAGCTACAGTGAGTCGTGCGCTTCACACTAGAGTTTACGGTACGTCAAATACAGCTACACTGCGCACCCATTCAGATGAACTGAAAAATAAAATGATAATAATATTGTAGTAACGCCGCATTTTATTGTCAGTAATGGTAACGGCGTTGTAACGGGGGAAACAGTAATTTGTTTGATTACTCGTTACTGAAAACAATAACGCCGTTAGTAACGCCGTTTATTTATAACGCCGTTATTCCCATCACTGATCACTGCATCCCTGCTCTGACAGACACATCTGAGCTCAGTGAAACCTCCGACTAGTGGAAAAGGGAGGAGTGCTTTGATAAAATGGGAGTAATGATGATGACAAACCCTGAATTTTAAAAGTAATGAAGACCTTTTTTTTTTTAGAATCTGTTTAGAATCTGTACTTTCTTGTGTGCCAGCTTAATATGCAAAGACAGCTGTAGATGATCCAGACTGAGTTAAAGGGATATTTCATCCAAAAATAAAAGTTCTGTCATTAATTAAGGCCCCGATATACTTCAAACGAAGTTCGTTTTCGTTCTTTGTTTGGGGGCAAAAAGATGTTCGAAAAGACTGAGCGACTGTTTTCAAACATTTCAACACCCCCGCGCTGCTGGAGGCGGGGTGTAGATTAATGTAAACATGTGTCGAGATGCTCGCGCGAATGCCCTAAACACAACGATGCAATGATGCTGTATCTAGGTCTTTTATTAAACTGGATAAATTACACGTTTTTATATTTTATGTGGTGTCATGATTTGATAAAAACAAAGGTTTATTATTGTATGTTCTTTTGGCATTTCATTTATTGTTTACCTTTTAAATTCGCTTATTGAAAGAACAACAGCAGTAGCAGTATGGTGTAACATTTATTTGAAGCACATGTATTTGGTACTTGCTACCTTATATCTTCACTCTTTCGTTTCATTCTTTTCATGGCTTTGGAAAACTTGCATCTGATGTTTCTCTATGTTGCTTTTTGCATAACTCGGGTCGTCGACACCAAGTTTCGTTGCAATTTATTTCTAGGGATTAAATGCTTTCTCTGAATCTTTAAAGTCTCCCCGCGAGTGATTGTACAGGTGTGGATATATTTGTGGCAGCTCAGCTATTCGACACTGTATTTATGTTGCTAGTGACTTGGAGATGTTGTTCCCCTGCCTGACCTTTTGTTGAATGAGAAACGAACCGGGAAAAAAAATTGCGCGTCAAAGAAGGTGGAGCTCCGGAACTCACCCACCGATTGCGTAATCGCCATGGACCAATGGTAGCTCAAAGGTGTTTAGGAGCCAAAACGAACTCCCCCAGAAAGTTTGCTTTGGTGAGCTGTATCGAACTGCCAAAACGAACTCAAATCGAATGTTGTTTCGGCCTGATCTTTGTTCGAAATTACTTCATATCAGTTCGTTCTTCGATTTCGTTTTGCATATATCGGGGCCTTTACTCACCCTCATGTCGTTCCAAACCCGTAAGACCTTTGTTAATTTTGGAACACAAATTAAGATATTTTTGATGAAATCAAAGAGCTTTCTGACCCTTTATAGACAGCAATGCAACTGAAATGTTATAAGGCCCAGAAAGGTTGTGAGGACATCATTAAAATAGTCCACGTGACATCAGTGGTTCAACCGTAATGTTATGAAGCTACGAGAATTTATTATTCAACAATTTATTCAACAATTCTTCTCTTCTTTGTCAGTCTTCAACGCACATTTACTGGAAACATCAGGAAAAGTCATAGGAACTCATTGGAACTCAGTGGAACTCTTTCTGTTTGTAGAAGACTGGATTAGTCTGGTTTCTGGTAGTGTGGTTTTCTTGTAAAAGTGAGGAAAGGTGTATCGCTCTAGCATTGTGTTTGCTCAGACCTTTTCCTAGACCCAGTTCCACACTAGTTTGTTGTATAGTTGTAGTTCCAGTGTGATTGAATGAAGTTCATGTTGAAACCTGTCCTGATATTATCTTGTCTCCAGTCTATGGATTGGGTTTGTCCTCTACCATCACTCTCATTGTGCTCATATGAATTCAAGATGATCAAACTATGTTTCATTCATTCCAAGAGAGCAGAATGGCTGTGTTTATCTACTGCTGGCCTGATGCATCATTTTCAGGCGTGTTTCTGACAATTGTATAAGTGGGAATTCGGAAAAGGGAATTTATGATTTTAAGCAGACGAGAATAGAGAGGGTTGTCATGACCCACCTCGACAGACACAAATAGAGTTAGAGGATAGAGACTTGATCCATCCTCCCAGTTATTTATATGCCAGGAGAAACAAGTTTGTACACTTCCCTTTTCTTTTGTAAGTTAACAAAAAAATCGACTTTGAAAGAAGTCTTTTGTTTTACTTCCACTATTGTTTAATCTCAGATATTGTGTTTTGGATGCCTGTTCTGGGAACTGTCCAAATGCATTGCAGATGATAAGAAATATGCCTCTCCTGTGATTCCTAATGACTGTTAAATCATCTTGCTAAATTATTCATGTATTAGTTACATTTTCTACAGCAAGCATCAGTATTACTGTTACTAATTCTGTTGCTATTTGAAAAAACTCTGAACCCTGAGGAATAAACTTTGTTGTGCAATTATCCCACACTGTTTGTGCTGTAGACATTAATGATCCCTCACTTGCATCCTCATAGACATTTGTGGGTGAGCTCTTTTGAATAGACCCAGTAAGAAAACACCTTAAAATATTGAATATTTCATTGTTTATGGCACTTTTAATGGTCATTTTATATTAGTATAATATAATTATAAATGCAACATGGTTTTCTAATGTAGTATAATTTAATATACACTATGGTTTAAATGTTTGGGGTCAATAAGATTTTTTAAAGTTTTTAAAGCATATTTTATGCTACATTTATTTAATTAAAACTAGTAATATTGTGAAATATTATTACAACTTAAAATAACTTTATTATTTTCATATATTTTAATATGTAATTTATTCCTGTGATGGCAAAGCTGAATTTTCAGCATTATTACTCCAGTCTTCAGCGTCACATGATTCTTAGAAATCATTCTAATATGCTGATTGAGTTCAAGAAATAGTTATAATTATGACCAAGGCCAAAAACAGTTGTGCTGCGTAATGTTTTTGTGTGAAAACAGTAATAATTATTTTCAGGACTTTTTGAATCAAAAGAACAGCATTTATTTGAAATAAAAATATTTCATTAATAATAACTCATTATAACATTATATTTGTAACAATATTTAATGCATCCTTGCTGAATACAAAATAAAACTTTTGAAATTTAAAATATTTTAAAATATTACCACCCTTAACTTTTGAAATATATAATATAATATAATATAATATAATGGTTGTAGTGGTACATGCTGCCATTTATTTTATTGTTAGTGAAAGATGAGATGCATTGTTGAACAAGCTCTTCTTTTCTTTGATTTATCTAATGCTTGTTTTTCATTGAAGAGCATGTTTCATAACCCACATGTTTGTGTAATTCAGTACTATATATAGTGCTCACTATTTCTGAAAGAACAGTTTATGAACAATGCTGCCCACTCTATCCCACTCTATGGTAAGTGCTCCTGAGGGCAGTGCATCACATCGCCTGCGTTTAACATTCATCAGCGGTTGTAACACTTCGCCTGTGCCACAGCCTGCTAAATAAAGGTTTTGTGCTTATCCCTGGAGAGACCCACACCTCTTCCATCTCCTCGTCCTGAGGCCATCTTCATCTGATAGACTATACAAATCAACACGGTTCCCATGGTTTCCCAAACAGGGTCTGTCCATCAGGGCTGGTGTCAAATGGTCAGAAGCTACCATTGTGTGATGCCTACAGCAGCCAGAGGTCAGCAGCACATTTTCAGCATGGATTCACCCAGGGGCTGTTCCTCTTTCTGAGAACAGAACTCATTCATGAGACGTGTTCATTGATTTGTACTCCATTAGCTCTTCCCCATTCGGTTGAAAGTGTGTTTGTTTAGTTTCCTTGTTCTAATGTATCAAAGATTATACATGTTCAGAGTTTCATACATAGATTAAAAATGGTTTATATTTGAAATAATTTGATTATACTTATAGCATTGTTATCTAAAGATTAATATCGCAAATTATAAGTCAAGTCAAGTCAAGTCAAGTCTGCTTTATTGTCAATTCTTCCTCATATACAGTACATACATACAGAGAATTGAAATTGCGTTACTCTCTGACCCTTGGTGCATACAGTTAACATTAAACACTGACAGTAGATGTTCAAATACAGATAAATACAGTTTAACCATATGTACATACAAACTATACAGATATACAAATGAGGACATTGTAGAAAAATAAAAAATAGATAGATAAAGTGGCATAAGGCACATGGCAGATAGAGTGCAAACCAGTTAAATAAAACAAAACTGTGCAGATATGTGTATAGTGCAAAAAAAGAGCAGTCTTTTATCAGACTGTCAGAAGAGGTAGTTTACAGACAATGCTGGATGAGGTAGAGATCAGTCCAGTGCTGCACAAAGTGACTGGTGCGGGTCACAGTTTGTAGGGGGGGGTCGTAGTGTCAGAGTTCAGTGTTGCGTGGGGTAAAAGAGGGGAGGGGGGGTAAGGACGGGAGGGAGTTCAGCTTCCTGACAGCCTGATGGATGAAGCTGTCCTTCAGTCTGCTGGTCCTCGCCTGGAGACTCCGCAGTCTCCTCCCTGATGCCAGCAGACTGAAGAAGCTGTGTGTCGGGTGGGTGGGTTCACCTGCAATGCTGAGGGCTTTGCGGGTGAGACGGGTGCTGTAGATGTCCTGGAGGGAGGGGAGAGAGACACCAACGATCTTCTCAGCTGCTCTCACTATCCGTTGAAGGGACTTGCGGCAGGACGCGTTGCAGGCGCCATACCACACAGTGATGCAGCTAGTCAGGATGCTCGCAATGGTGCCTCTGTAGAAGGTGCACATAATGGGGGTCGGGGCTCTGGCTCTTCTGAGTTTGCGGAGGAAGTAGAGACGCTGTTGTGCTTTCTTGGTCAGTGCCGCAGTGTTGTTGGTCCAGGAGAGGTCCTCTGTGATGTGCACACCCAGGAACTTGGTGCTGCTCGCTCTCTCCACAGTCGCACCGTTGATGGTCAGAGGAGCATGCTGAGTGTGCACTCTCCTGAAGTCAACAACAATCTCCTTCGTCTTCTCCACATTCAGAGAGAGATTGTTGTCCCTGCACCACCCGGCCAGGCGGCTCACCTCGCTCCTGTAGTTTGTCTCATCTCTGTTGCTAATGAGACCCACCACAGTCGTGTCATCCGCAAACTTAATGAAAAGGTTAGAGTTGTGTGACGGTGTGCAGTCCTGGGTCAGCAGAGTGAAGAGGAGGGGGCTCAGCACACATCCTTGGGGGGCCCCTGTGTTCAGTGTGATGGTGCTGGATGTGTTAATGCAGACCTGCCTGAGGTCTTCCGGTCAGAAAGTCCAACAACCAGTTGCACAGAGAGGTGTTGAGAGGTACCAGTGTTTCCCACACATAGACTTTACCTTTTTTTTTTTTATCCACCCGAGATAATGAAACCATCCGCGATCGATTAACTAGAGGAAAATCTCCCCTCGCCCGACGCATTGAGTACTGCTCGTTTTGTGTGCTCAGGAACTGTCGACACTCCCACAGACCATCTCTCTCTCTCTTTACTTGTGGCGGGCCGCAACAATATCCACCACCTGCTGCCATCAGCGCGAGTTTAGCACAATATTTAGCAACTTTCAGACCCGTTTTGGCGGCTTTTTTCCCACAACAGGTACATACTGACAAACCTATTCTGTGCAGTGAGCGGCAGAGAAGCAGCGCATTCAGTTGGCCGTAACGCAGCAAAATTGTCAGTAAATCATTAACAAAACAGCGTTTCCAAGCACCTGTCGCTTACTGACTGTTTGGACTTTTTAATATGAACATAATTCGTCTGTTAATATGCGCATAGTTTGTTACTCAGACGCAGGCAGTGCGCTGAATGTGACAAAACCGTAATACAGCCAAAACCACCGCATATAGTCACTTTTTAGTGTAAGTTAGATGTATATTGAATGATGTTATCAGACGATGTCGCGATTATAAATCAGGATTATGATTTATAATCATACACAAGAGTATAGTAAGAGTGATTCCTGGTTAACATGTAAAATTAATGGTTCCTGTTTACTATATATAGCCTACTTGTTTTATGTATGACAACAGGAAATATAATATGAACAGCTTTATTGGGCATTCAGTTGTATTAATTACAGTATGTGACATTTAGAACAGATTTGAAGTGCCAAAACTCGTCTGAACGCAAACTTGATGCAATGACGTCGTGAATATGCAAATTAATATGTGACGTCACCTGCCGCCACAAGTCCCACAAAACACTGGAGGTACCATCTTATACCAATCTCTTATACCACAGAGAGGTATAAGAGATTGACAGTGAGTATATGATGGGATCATGGGAGTAAAATTTAGTGGTTCTAACATTTATAGAAGACCTGAATTTTAAATGATTCTAACTTGCCCCAGAACTTGCCCCAGAATATGGATAAATTGATTAAAAATGTTTTGTTTTTTATTTATTTATTTAGACATCAATATAGGTTTAGGATAATATATATTAGGTTAACCTGTGTATAATAAATAAATACTAATTAATTCTATATATAAATTTAGTATAATTGAGTAGAAATATTAAAATAGTGCATAATAATTCTTAAAAATTATTATTATTAACAAAAACAACAACAACATCATGTGTGTATATAATGAATAAATAAATACTAATATTATTCTAAATATAAATTGTCATATAATTAAGTACAAATGTTAGTGCATAATAATTATTCAAAAGTGACAGGATATTAATATTATTATTATTATTAGTATTATTATTAATAATAATGTTATTATTATTATTATTATTATTATTATTAACAACAATGTGTGTATATAATGTATAAATACTAATCCTAATTATTTATTTATATATATATATAATTAAGCATAAAAAATTTAGTGCAAAATTACTCCAAAATTATTAACAATAATATGCGTATATATAATAAATACGTAATTAAATACTAATATTACTTATATTCTGTATATAAATTGTCTCATAATTAAGTACAAATGTTAAAGTGCATAATTATTCAAGTGTAATAATAATAATAATAATAATAGTAAAATAATAATCATAGCAAAAACTGTTAATAACTGTTAATTGTGGTTAATAATATTAATAATAATAATTACTAATATGCAATTATTAATCAACAATAATATGTGTATATAGTGAATAAATATTAATGATTTGTTGATAAATGATAAATGATTTATTCTATGAATTGAGTATAATTAAGTATAAATATTAAAGTGCAAGATAATTATTAAAAAGTGACAGGATAATAATAATAATTAATATTATTATGATCATTATTAGTGCATGATACTGCTGTCACTTTGCTCCCGTTTCCCTGTGCAAACCAATTTTGTTTGGTGACACTAGAGGCAGCGATATCTGGCTTTGGTGTTTGCGCTCATTGCTATGAGATCCAATGGTGGTGGATGTTGAATTAGTAGCTGATGTTGCGAGCTGCTTCTCGGTCATCTCTGACTGCTGGATGCCTCTACATCCTCTCTTCTAATCTCTCTGCTATGCCTGTCTAGCAGATCCAAGAGCTGCACTGGATCTTGTGGTGATGTTTGAGGAAATTGCTTGAATTTCTTTCATCCCATCCCATCATTACTAATTAGTTTTAATTTAGCCAGAGAAACCAGTGTAATGCGGTGAGGGTTGATTTAAGAGTACTTAAATGTTCCAGTTCACTTTGTGGGATGTGGTGTGGGGGGTGGGAGCTGGTCAGCATGGTGATTTTTAGTGTTTGTGTGCATTGGCATGTGTGCGCAAAGTGACTTACCAGAAGTGGTTCATCTTAATGCTCTAAAGCTATTCTTGAGGAAACTATAATTCACAAAAGAATTAACTTTCTACGGTTTATTTAAATAATAATTATAGATTGTCTAGTTACTTGTGGACTTTTTTTTCTTTTTTCTTGTGCTGATGCGCAACGGCGTTGACGTCGGCGTCTGCTGCCCACGAGGCTATTTGCGCCGACAATTTTTACTTTTCGGTTCAGTTTGAATTTGCTATTTTCAATCAGTATGGTTCAAAAGTCTGGAATCAGTAAGAAATTAATAATTTTATTCAGCAATTTATTCCATTAAATTAAAGACACTAGAGACATGTATAATGGACATTTATAATTAATACAAAATGTTTCTATTTTAAATAAATGCTTTCTATTATTTCAATTAAAGTATACTGAAAAAAGAGAATGCACAGTTTCCACAAAAATACGAAGAAGCAGCACAGCTGTTTTTGATATTGATAATAATAAGAAATGTTTCTTGAGCAAAAAATCAGCATATTAGAATGATTTCTGAAGGATCATCTGGAGTAATGTTTGCCATCATGGGAATAAATTACATTTAATAAAATATTATTAAGAAACAGTTGTTTTAAATGGTAATAATATTTCACTATATTTTTATTTTTATTGCATTTTTTTTTTCTAAATGGTAAATGCAGCCTTGGTGAGCACAAGATATTTCTTTCAAATACATTTTTAAATCTTGCCGGCCCCAAATTATTGAATGGTATTGTATCTATTTTAAAATCTATCAGTTGATTATTAAAATTCTACTTTATCATCAGTTTCTACAGAATACATTATTGTTTGCCCTTTGGTTGCCCTATTTGTTAGTTATATTCATACATGCTTTTTTTGCAGTGCAAGTGGTTTGTAAGAAAGTTGTTTGAGTTTCTGGGTGTTTTCTCTTCTCTCAGTGAGGGAATGTGTTAACAGCGTCTCATGTTTGAAGGCTGTCATGGGTCTGACCTGTTTACAGTGTTTCCTACTGGGTTGAGGAGCCTGTGAGCAGAAGGTCACACAGCCAGTGACTGAATCATGCTCTCCCCACCTCCATCTCTTGTCTTGCATCCGCAAACGCGTTTGTAACAGTAAAGACACTCTTAGACCTGAAAACAAACCACTTCACCTGCCAAATACATGTCACTGTGACCAAACTCTCGGCTTGCGCTGCATTAAATTTAGACATTATTCATTCTCTCAGTGATCAGGTTAGTTATAATTAATCTTTCTTAGAATATTACATTTGAGAAATAGCATTTCATCCTATTTACAGAATACTGTTTTAGTGAGCTATTTGATATCACTGTGTTAATATAACCCTGGAATGGAAATGCAAAGAAGTTGTTTTTTAAATGAAAAACTGCAGATTGATTTTCCTGGTTTTAATAAGGGAAAAACACAGATCTTATATAGTCTTGCAGCAGTGTACATCTATTTTTAATAGCTCTATTTTCACATGTACTGTATATTAAAGATAATTTAAAAAAGTAATCTTTTTAAGCAATTTTTTTAAACCCATCTGAATGTATTTTAATGTGAATCTGTTGTATATCAAAACAGATTTGAATGGTTCATTGATTTAATTGAAAAGACTCAGAAATGCATGCATTAGATAACTAGAGCTGTGACTAACAACAGTTTTGATATGTGATTGTGTGCAATTTTTTTTAACAAAAAATGATTTAAAAGCTGTTTGGAAGCAGTGAAATAGATTAATCTGGACCAAGGTTCCCATGCACAAAGGTGGTTGGCAGCTCTGCTCACAAGTACCACCAGCCCTTGTCTGCTTTTGGTAAACTAACTCCCAGGGCTGGATTGGGTGACTTAATCAGGTTTGTCAGAGGCAGTACAGCGTGTAGGGTAGGGCTGCAACAAACGATTATTTTGATAATCGATTAATCTAACGATTATTAGATCGATTAATCGACTAATCATCGATTAATTCACTGAATAATCAGTAGACTTTGATCGATTATTCAGTTTTTGCAATTAGTTAGAATATTAAGTTATACATATTCTAACATAAATAAAGGTCACTTCAGCTTTAGAAAAGCATATTATGTAATTACAATTATTACACAATTAATTTGTAACACTTTACATTAAGGTTCATTAGTTAACATGACTGCACTGTATTTTATGTATAATCATTTTCTATTCGTAACGATTTTAAATTCATTTTAAATACATTTTTATATAATTTCCTTGTTTTTATTGTTGTGATTATTATTTTTTTTAATTCCTTGTTTTTATTGTTGTGGTTATTATTTTTAATGTCTATTTCACTTCCTTTTATGTAAAGCACTTTTGTGTTTTTGAATTTTTTTTGTGTATGAAATGTGCTATATAAATAAACTTGCCTTGCCTAACATGAATTAATAATGAACAATACTTCTATAGCATTTGTTAATCTTAATGTTAATTTCAGCATTTACTAATGCATTATTAAAATCACAAGTTGTTTTTTTACATTGATAAATGCATTGTGAACATGAACAACTGTATTTTTATTAACCAACATTAACAAAGATTAATACTTAAATGTAATAAATGTATTGTTCATTCATGTTAATTAATACATTAACTAATGTTAACAAATGATACCTTATTGTAATGTTACCAATTCATTATAAAAATAGATGGCACACAAAATGAGATGACAGACAGAGACACTCTCTCACCATTTAATTAGCTACATGAAGAAGTAACTGAATGACACATTCTGCCTAACATCTCCTTTTGTAAGTCATATAGATAAGAAACAAAATAAAGGTAAGTGATAAGATGCTTTGGATAAACTATTTTATTCACAACATAATGTCTTAAAATACCTTATAGGGTTATGATATGGCTATGATCAAGCTTTGATCTCTGCAAACCAAACTGTCACTTTAATGAAATTATTATTTTTTCCCACTAATAAAAATATTTTATCATTAGCTAGCTCACACTGGAGAGCTGCTTTATAACAGAAAATCAAGTTGTAATTCTAACTGAAAGCGACACTGACTTTCATGTTTTTCATGTTTAATACTGTAAAGCTGCTTCAATTAAGGCTATCTATTGCATAAAGTACTATATAAATAAACATAATTTGACCGAACTCTAACGTACTGGAGTAATGTTACGTTACTGAACTGCAGAGCTCATGCAAACATCCACATCGTTGTAATCAGATGTATTTTTAACTGTTGCTTTCACACTGCTGTCAGTTTTTGTTGTTTATTTCGTTACTGAGAGGAAAGCGCGCAATATATATTTACATATTCATCCAAACGCCGCTCAAGTGCTGTGAGTATGTTCTTCTCTTGATCTGTATCCAGGAGGGCTGAACTAGAGTCTTGCGCTACAGCGCCACACTGGTCAAACCGCAGTATTGCAGGCTCTTACATTAGGTCATATGAGATCAAACGACTACTCGACAACAAAAATATTTGTCGACAATTTTTTATTGTCGACGTTGTCGATAATGTCGACTAATCGTTGCAGCCCTAGTGTAGGGGGACTCTTTGCTTCTGGGGAGGGGTTTAGGTACTAAAAACAAGAAAGGTCTAATTGGAACACAGCACATCACACATGCATCTCCAAGGAGACAGCTGTCTCCTCGACCACCAAGACAGGAACATCGCTTCTAGGTCAGCTGTGTTTGTTTCTCTAGTCAGGAGACTTTTGATTTGAGGTGAGATAAGAAGCTTGTGTGCTTATATGAGTTAAATATATTCCACAGTGAAATATGAACCCTATTTGGATGGTACTGGTTTTCTAAAGTCTGAGCAGAGAAATCTAGACAATTATTTTACCTGATGCTAATGTTAATATGGATAGTCTTTGGATTTTCCTTTCTTTGGTTCTCCTCAATTTCAGTACACTTTTCCATTGTATGCTCTGGATGCAACAGTACAGTCCACAGTTCAATAAATACCATGTTTTTTTTAATTTAACAATGTTTTTCGGTTCGGTTTGGTTCTGATGGCTTGGTACATCAGAGTAGGGCTGCATCGAATATGCAATCGAATATGATTTGTCATGCGCATCTTGTCAGTAAAGCCGGTTATGTGATTGGTAGTAAATCTCCATCATGTGCTTTCAGATTGAGCAGCATTTACTACACAGAGCCGTAGTTCACTGACAAGCTACGCAAAAAAAAAAATCACAGACGATACAATTGTGTGATTATGAAGTCGAAGAAATCTTTCGAGATAATGAAAGCTGTTTGTGTAGCTTCTAGGGTTGGGTATCGTTTGGGGTTTATTCGATACCGGTGCCAAATCGATACTTTTAAAACGGTGCCGGTGCCTAAACGGTGCCTGAACCGATACTTCTTATATATATATATATATATATATATATATATATATATATATATATATATATATATATATATATATATATATATATATATATATATATATATATATATACATATACATATACATATACATATACATATACATATACATATACATATACATATACATATACATATACATATATATATATATATACATATACATATACATATATATATATATATATATATATACATATACATATATATATACATATATACATATATATATACATACATACATATATATATACATACATACATACATACACATACACACACACACACACACACACACACACACACACACACACACACACATATACATATATACATATATACATATATACATATATACATATATACATATATACATACATACATACATACACACACACATACACACATATACATATATATATATATATACATACATACATACATACATACACACATACACACACACACACACACACACACACACACACACACACACACACACACACACACACACACACACACACACACACACACACATATATATATATATATACATGCATGCATGCATGCATACATACATACATACATATACTGTATATGGAACTAATGAAGCTCCAGGAAATCCTCAATATGAACAAAGGCTATTCCTGTAACTGAGTAAACAGAAGATATAAACGTTTTGAATGATAAAACAAATACATTAAACACTCGAATACGACAATATATAGTTTGTCTGTGTTATTCAAGCCATCTCTGGTATTTTCATAATTAAGTATATTTAAAATCCATTGCTAATCAATGCATTAGTAGCCTATGGAACATATTTTCTGCCTCATTCTGTGACAAGAAGCTATCAGATCACAAAAAACATTATAATGTTCTCTTTTGTTGGTTTAAACAGGTTTAAAAACGCGAATACAAGAGAATTTTAGCTTTAGGCATTTTAATTAGCATTTTAATAGAGTTTGTACGATATATCGATATATTCTTTATAATCGATACGTTATTATGAAGCAATACAGTTAATATTGATATACAGTAGTTTGTTACGATCGCATCTGATAAAATATCTAGGGAAGACACAGACTGTACTGCTGCGGAGAAAGTGCATCATACAATTTGTTCTAAACATGTGCCAAGTTTATATGAAGGGCTATAAAAAACTCGTAAGATACAGTAGCTTATAGTTTATAATTTCAGTTTAAAGCGGCTCGCGCTCTCCCTGTCATCAGAAGCTCAGACAGAAAGGCTGCGTGTGCCGCTGACAGAGATGCTTCTCGCGCTGTTTAATGTGTTTGCTGTTATCCGTAATGCATAACTTACAATTCACAGGTATATTCTCCATCTGTAAATGTTAGAAAGCCATGGAAATATTTCCATTTTGCTGTCAGAAGTGCGTGAGCTTTTGCTTTGCGACTCTGCTAAACTTCACAGACTTCATTTAGAATGAGCGCCGCCGTGCGCGTGCACGCCAAACAGACGGCGCGCAATGAAATAAGAGCGCAATAACTCTGACTAAAATATACATTTTGCTGAAATATTTGTAGTTGTAGTCTGTGATGCTTCTTACGTGCGTTTCGGAGAAACAAAGGACAAATATTTTAATCAATCGCTCGTGCATGGCACCGAAATGAGGCACCGAAATCTGCGATCTGATTCGGTTCTAGTACATACCGGTTACATAGGTACCGGTGCCATATTGGTACCGGTTCTCGGTACCCAACCCTAGTAGCTTCTCAGTGAGCTACGGCTCTGTTTAGTAAATGCTGCTCCATCTGAATGCATGTGAAAATACCACATTTAATAAAACATGGATTATTATATGTCTACTTCAAATTTCTTAAGATAGAAGTATCATTGGAGTGGACATTATCGAGCTCTGTAAACACATGTAATGTATGTTCTCATTGCTAGAGGTCGCCCTTGTGCAGAAACGTGATGTCATGTTCCAGGAAATCCCTAATATGGACAAAGGTATCCAGCTTTTGCTGTAACTGAATAAAAAGAAGACTGAAGTGCATAAACTGATCAAACATGAAGACAATAAATACTGGACTGTGACCGTATACTGTATAGTTTATCTGTGTTCTTTAAGCCATCTAGGCTATTTTCAAAGGTTCACCCAAAAATGAAAATTCTGTCATTAATTACTCATACTCATGTCGTTCCAAACATGTAAGACCTTTGTCCATTTTTGGAACACAAATTCCAAAAGCTTCATAAAATTACGGTTCAACCACTGATGTCACATGGACTGTTTTAACAGTGTCCTTGCTAATTTTCTGGGCCTTGAACATTTCAGTTGCGTTGTTGTCTATGCAGGGTCAGAAAGCTCTAGGATGTTGTTAAACTGTGCTGATTGGCCATTCAACAGCACTCAAATGTTAGTGGGAAATGGAGATGTTTAAAATTTCAGTACCGACTGGTATCGTGGTCGGTACTTTTGATGACACTAGTCCAATCTGAATAGGGTTATGGACTCTTTTTATGGTGTTTTTATTTCATTTTTGACAGCAGTGAGTCGTTATATGCTTGTTGAAAAAGAGCAGCGTAAGCATTCTGCAAAACCTCACAGATGAAAAGTATGTCATACAGGGTTTAAAACAGTATGAGGGTGAGTAAACAAATGATATTTTTGTTTAAAGTGAACTATTCTTTGAATAGCACTTTGTATTGTTTAAAGTGGAGCTGCCATTCATTTATCACAGTAAAGGTCCCCAAAGAAGGTCACCGTTTAATTTTAGATGTGCTCATTTTCTGGAAAAATATGTGGATCTCTTTCTTTCTCCTCATTTTTCTCTTTTTCTCTCAAGTTGGTCTCAAAGACCTTGACCAATTTTACCAGTCAGTCTAAACAGGTTGGTTTGATGTACCCGACCATGCATGAATCTAGGCCAGACCCAACATTTTTCATTGACCAGCTCTCCACTGATCTCTATTCATAGCTCGAGGGAACC
Source organism: Aspiorhynchus laticeps (assembly GCA_023376895.1). NCBI lineage: Eukaryota > Metazoa > Chordata > Actinopteri > Cypriniformes > Cyprinidae > Aspiorhynchus > Aspiorhynchus laticeps. Next base: position 24,052,514 of record CM041793.1, on the reverse strand, counting down.
CAGAGCCATCTCAACAGCTGTGAAAGCAGGGCCGGCCGGCCCCTAGGAGCCCACAATGGGTGGAACCAACATATATGCTCCTTCTCATTCACTGACATGAGCCAATTTAGCCATCGCACCCCTGAACCTTTAATGGGTAACGAGATGTTAGCAGCTCTTGAGTTTGCCACCCAGCTGCTGCTGTTGCATCAGAAACGTTCAAGTCTGCTCCTCAAAACTGTGAGAGGTTGAGCAGATATGGGAAATGAGAGTGGCCGGCCCATGCTGTAATCAGCAGCTCTTGTGCTCGTTTCCTTTTTTCATCCTTTAAAATGTGCCCTTGTGACAATTAGCACACTGATCATTAGTGCTATTTGTGTGTTGCACCAGGCATCAGTTTCCGGGAATGTCATTCTGCCCAGCTAGTCATAAACTGAGTATGTTATTTTTCCGCTTCATGGGTTGTTTTTTAAATTTTGTTACCATGGCACTGTGAGTCAGTGTCAGTCTAGTGTCAACTTTGTTTATGTGGGCCGCACATGTTTTGCAGCGGAAGTGTGACTTCTGAGAAAGCAAAGGAATTATTTAAAAGATACATTTTTTTTTACCCTGAAGTAGACTGCATTCATGTTTATTTGTACGAATCAAGTGTTCATGAAAGGCTCAGCTGAGTGTGAAATGGAGCTCATTTTTGTTTTATATGGGTATGAATAAGGATCACCTGATCTGTAAGACAGACTTGCAGGACCCTCTGGATGATCTGTACAGTTTTTTTTATTTTATTATTATTATTATTTTTTTATTATTTGTTTAGTGACATCTTAAAGTTACCAAAACCGTTCTGACTTTGGTTTTAGGATTAGTTTTAAGATGAATCTCATGATTTCACATTCATATTAAATTTCTATTTTATATTTTATTTCAGGGGGTTTTTTGCATCTAAAAATAAACTTGTTTTTAGAACTATTTTCTTTTTTTAGGACCAGATCTTTGTTTACTACTGTAATGCATTTGTTTTTTGAATTAGTAGATACAGTATTTATAAATTATGGTTTGGTGTACTGAGTAGAATTTATTGTAATATTTTTTTATTTTTTGTTGGGAAAAGTTGGCTTAGGATTGTTGTCATTACTGCATTAAATGGATTTGTCACAAATTCTTTACATTACAGCAATGAAAATTAATATTGAAAATTTGCTTGCTACTGTAAAAAAATCATAATAATCATAAAATAGGTTTCATTGACTTTACGTAACAACAAATTTCTTTGTCTTGTACAGATATGCGTATGTCTTGAAAACTACTTCCTGTGACCTAATCACCACACTGATTTATTTTTACAATTTGTCTTCTAAATGCATGCACCAAATCATCGCTTTATCTCAAGCGATCAGTGCGTCTCCATATTTCCTGTTATTGTTCGACACGCTCAGATAAGCTGAGCAAGGAGCCTATGGGTCTGTTTCCTCCTCATGTCTTCTGTTGCGTTGCGTCTTTGAAATTTGCCGCCTTTTCATGTAACTGTGGCCCAGCAGTTTCCTCTTCTCTTGATGAACGCCTACTTCCTTCACCTCTCTTTCTTTATCTCTCTGTATTTCTCGCTGGTTAAGACAAGGTTCATGTGAAGTTGTGTGATAAATACGGGTATAGTCTTGATTTTGAAGTCTTTTTTTGATGATGATTCTCAGTAGAGAAGCAACACACTGCACTGCTGAGGCTTAAAGAGCAGGAACATCAACTTTTTTGAGCAGCTGCTAGTTGCAGAGGTTTCCGGGTAAGTTTCTTTATGGTTGTGGATGAGTCCGGGCCCCTCAGGGTGTGGCTTTGGCCCCTGGGGTCAACTCTGCGACCTAACATATCACTACAGATCTATCTGTGAACCAGGCTGCATTTTTCTTTTCGTAAACTTAAATAGATTGCTGAAAGTTTTCTTTCAGTCTGTTTGCTTCTTTGAGGTGTCTCAGTTGAGCAGGCAAGATAATCTGTATTGACCTAGACACTTGAAAGTGCTTTGAAATGATATGTAATTTAGATTTCATCTGCAATGTTTTTGACTGTGCACCTGTTGAGTAGGGGTGGGAGAAAAACTCGATCCATCAATGCATCGTGATTCTCTCTCAAACGATTCTGGATCGATTCTGAGCTTAGTTTTTAACCAGATGTGCGATGACGCCGAGTTTGCTTTAGAAACACTAGTATTCTGCTTGCTTCCAATTCCTCACACACATACAACACTCGAACCTTCCGTAATATAATCTTTCAAAGTTCGGAAAGGTTGAAGCGAATTACAAGGACATTCGCGGGCTTCATTGCACAGGATGTGCTGTGAGAGACGCGTGCGTTGTTTGATGTTACACTTGAAGTGTGCGGTCTCGCCCGTCGGTATTTACCTTACAAATGCTCTACGAAGTCATCATTTATGTGGTTTGGAATGCAGTGGACTGTTTAAAATATGAACCTCACTAACAGAAGGCTGCTTTCAATTTCAAATGCTGACGCGCGCTTTTTTTGTGAAGACTGCTCGCGCATGCGGCTGTGCGTGTAAGTGGTTTAATGTACTTGCGCCTCAAAATGACGTAAAATGTAAAGCCAGTTATGTCTTAAGGGATTAAACGGACAGGACAAACCACATTACTTCTTATATATTTCAAGAGATCCGTGCGTGAATGCAGCTTAATAGATCTCTAGCTGTCTATGATGTCATAGTAAAAAACAACAGTAAAGATGAAGAAAAATCACTCAGTTCTTGAATGGAAAACGTTCAGATAATCTTAAATACTGAAAGCATTCTTTGTTTGTTGTTTGTTATATGTTTCTATGCTCCTCTTTATTATTTGCTACTTGCTTGTATGTTTTGAAGTTATATTAGTTTAAAATTCTTAACATACAACTGTTTTAATTATTTTTTTAAATTTGTAATTATTTTAAAAAGTACTTAATTACTTATGTAAGGATATGTAAATGTAAGGATTGTAAGATTCTCAAGTCGGTAAACTAATTAATTAATAAGGGGGAAAAAAGTAGATCAAGAATCGTTCTGGAATCGGATCATGACTCCCAGAATCGGAATCGGATCGTGAGGTGACCAAAGATTCCCACTCCTACTGTTGAGTGACATTTCCACACTGTACTGTGCTGTGTTTACTAAATAGATGCATATTTTATCCAGTTTTTTTGTGGGTGGATGCTTGTTTTAACATTGTAACTTTAATCAGTATTCTTTTAATAGGGTATTTTTTACTAGAAGGTGCAGTTTCCTTGTTAGGTTCTAGTGAGATGCAAAAGCGAGGAGCTGAAGATGTGGAAGCTGCTGCTTAGCTGTGTGAGTAATTTGACAGGATATCCTGGTTACTGTATGAGAAATAGAGGGCTTGTTTTTGATGCTAGGCATCCACTGCAGCACCTGAAAAAATTAGCACATAATCTCTTGACTGTCTACACTTAGTTTTTGTGAACTATAAACATTTCAAAGGAAATGAATGTCTTTTTTTAACAGCTTACTGTTAGTGGTAACTTAAGGAGAGGAGAGTTTGTTTGAGTGTAAGTTAACATGTCTATTGTACATTATTTGCTGATGTTCAGCTCTCACTGTTCCTAAACAGAGATTACACTAAAAAAACAAGGTAAAGCCATGTTGTTTTAGACATCTTTTGTACAATTGATTTTGGAATCGGAATATTGTAATCATTCAGTATCATGGAATATGTCAAAGTACAGAAAATTACTACATGATACCTTCACTCTATAGTAGTACTGCAGTACATTTTGTAATGGTAGTGTAAAATATGTCCAAAAACTCCTCACATTTTACTATTCTTACATTTTTATAAATCCCTTTCTAAAGCATTTAGACAGACAGCCAGCAAAAAAAAAAAAACTTTTCTGTAGTCTTAACAACAAAAAACATGTAGTCCAGTGATTACTAATACAAATGTTTATGATTTTTTGCTAATATTTATTTATTTGTAACAACAACACTACTACTACTAATTATTATTATTATTATTAGTTTATTATAGAGATGTTCCGATACCTTTTTTCCCTTCCCGATACCGATTCCGATACCTAGGCTCAGGGTATCGGCCGATACAGAGTACTGATCCGATACCAGGGTGTGTATCTGGTTATACAGCTGTATGTACTACTAGCCCTGTATGAATTGATACAAGATAGATAGATATAGATATATAGTCTGGTGAGTAAACAAAAAATATAATATATAATGTTTGGAAAATGGCACATCTTTTTAAATATCTAAAAGTACACTCTTAACATCAGTCGGTCAAGCATTATAAATATATTATGATAATGAAGTATTATTTAATGATAGAACTTTAGCAATTAGAATTAAAATGGGTAACCATGTATGAATGCATATTAGTAATTTTAACTGAACTTAGGACTGGTGGTGGTGCTTTTTTGGTCATTCAGTGTTTCTGTAAAATAATGGGGGAAAAACTATCAATAATACTGATAAGATAATAATCATACTATGAATTCTACTAAGAACAATATAAAATGCACTAAGGATTAACGAGCTGCTGGATTCATGAATATTAATCACATTGGCTGCATTGGCTCGAACTGATTTGCTGAAATCAAAACAGGGACTATAGTAGGTGAGCTCCAGCCAATGAGATTGTCTTTTGCGCATTAGCTGAATAATTCCAAAGGAACTCTGTTATTTTGACAGGACAATACAACAAAGAATATCGTTTACATACTATGCAGAATTGACATGCTATATGTAAGACTCTCTTGCTCTCGCTCTCTCTCTCTGTCTCTCTTTGCATTTGAGAAAAAAGCAAAGCAACGGCGAGTCGTGCACTTTACACTAGAGCTTACGGTACATCAAATACAGGTGCGCTGCGCATCCGTTCAGATGATCTGAAAAATAGACTGGCGAGTAACACACTTACACACACTGGCGAGTAAAATCTGAGCATTTATTAGCCAGTGGCTAATATTAGACATCATTTAGTCGCCCAGGGTGAAGATTTAGTCTAGCACGTTTGTATTTCTTCTTCGCTGCTCTAAATAGTGGTTGCTTATGGTAACACAGCCCAACTTCCTGTGTTTGCATTCTGAGCAGCGAAGAAGAATTGATTTCTGATTTGCAGCGTTAGCACGCATAACTATAGGTCTTGTTTAAGAAAATGGTATTGGATCGGTACATGGGTTCAAGTACTCGCCGATATTTTGCCAGAATTTTTTGTGGTATCGGTGGAATTTCCGATACTAGTATCGGAATCGGAACAACCCTAGTTTATTATCATTATTGATATAACTAAAATATTTAAAATAACTATTCTTTTATATTATTATTACTCTTATAATTATATTATTAATGCTATAATTAACATAAATATTTTATTATTAAGTTTATTCTTTTAGTCATTAATATTTATTATCATTAATATAATAATAATAATAATAATAATAATAATAATAATAATTATTATTATTATTATTATTATTAGTTTATCATTATTGATACAACTAAACTATTTAAAATAACTATTATTTTATATTATTGTTATTCTTATAATTATAATATTAATGGTATAATTGGCATAAATATTTTATTATTAAAAATAGTTTATTCTGTGTTTAGTTATTAATATTTATTATCATCAATATAATAATAATAATAATAGTAATAATAATAATAATTACTATTATTAGTAGTAGTAGTTTATCATTATTGATATAACTAAAATATTTAAAATAACTTATTTTATATTGTTATTTTTATAATTGCATTATTAATGCTATAATTAACATAAATATTTTATTATTATTAATTGATTATTCTTAGCTATTGATATTATCGTTAAAATAAGCATTATTTATTTTAAAAAAAAATAATAGTTTAAATTGTTGTTGTTATTATTATTATTATTATTTTTATTACAATATCTAAAATAATATTTTGATATGATCCTTGTGTAACATGCAAAGTGTGCAGTATTGTCTAAATGCACTCATTTTCACTCACACTTTCCTCATGTGAATGGTGTGACATTCACTATGAATAGTGAGTGAGTCAGCGGTTTTGCATAATACATGCATGAATGTGTAGAATGCCTGTTGCGTTGTTCGTCATGCTCTCGTGAGTTCAGCACCGAGGCGAGATGTCATGATAGACGTGAGCACAGTCCCATTCTCCAATTTCCGCGCCTCCTTCCACACTGACAGCTACACTCAGTTGTCGTATGAAAATGTCTCTTGGCATCATTCTGACGTATACATCATTACTATAGCAACTGATGGAAATCCACCAGATATTGACTATGTATGCATGTCTCAAAACGGGACCCGCGGTTCTGTCTCTCTAGAAGGGTTTGTAGGAACAAGGCACAGGTCAGACCTGCAGGGTAGAAATGAGAGCCGACTGGAGTCGGTCAGACAAAGAAAGTGAGTAGCAATAACTCAGTAGCTGTCTGTCTCGCGTGTCTTTGTTTCACAGTGCAGATAAAACTCGCTGCTCCTTTGTAGCCCCTGCCGGTGTGGGCCCTCTGTGCTCTGGGGCCCTTTGTAGAGGTGTCGGATGAATCACTGGAGGGCTCTTTTGAAATCTATACAGGACGTGGGCAATCCAGTTAAGCGAAACCTGGTGAGAGTGTGAACTTCTGAGCATTCTTTCACTTTCTTCTCACAACTGACGGACTGCAGCTGTTCAGCTGGGTGATGTTGTGCTCTCTGCGGGAGTGAAGTCTTAACATTTAAACCGCACTGGGACTGTCACTCTGACAACCACATGCTGTACCGTCCATGATGTTCAGCATCTAATAAAGGTAGTCTCTGTTTGACTGCAAAGATGAACAGGCTTTTAGTTTGATCATGTACCTGTGTAGGTTTCCTTGTGGGTCATATGTTACATTACGGATCATTTTACAGTGCAGTTTATATCATTTCTGAGTAATACTAATGAAACGTGTTGGCTGATTGGTTTGTAGTTATGCTTCCGAGTGACATGCAATTACTGCAGTTAGTGTTATTGCTATCATTAGTCTCTTATTAAAAAGTACTGTGACTGTCTCATGGTACATTGAGTATCTGTACAGTATCTGATGTCGATACCATGGTATTGGTGATACTGTTGTACTATAATGCTAATTGATTATAATATTCATCAGTTATTCAATATTCATAATATTCATTCATATAATATTCAGTATGTATCATATTGTTTGCAAAGTATCCCATGGTGCTTCAAAGAATACCATGGCAAAAACCATGGTATTGCCATAGTCCACTTTGCTACATGTCCCAAAACAAGGTATTGCAGTTGTATATTAAACATGGAAATACCATGGTACATGTAATGAAAGATGGTATTACAATTGAATATGTCCTAAAACATGACAATACCATGGTACATGTCATAAAACAAGGTATTACAATGGTATAGGGCTGGGCGGTATATCGAGTTTGTACAATATATCGATATATTCTTTATAAGCGATACGACATAAGACAATACCGTTTATATCGATATACAGTAGTTTGAAACTAGCACATCTGAAAATACAGCGGAGGACACAGACTGAGCTGCTGCGGAAAAAGTGCATAATCCAATTTGTTCTAAACATGTGACAAACTTTATATGAAGGGCTTTAAAAAACTTGTAAGATATAGAAGCCTATAGTTTAGTTTCAGTTTAAAACGGCTCTGACAGAAAGGCTGCGTGTGCCGCTGACAGAGACTCGCGCTAATGTGTTTGAGATGTGCTGTTTTCCTAAATGCATAACTTATGTTTCACAGGTATATTCTCCATCTGTAAATGTTAGAAAGCCATGGAAATATTTCCATTTTGCTGTCAGAAGTGCATGATTCTTCTGCTTTGGGATTCTCCGCTAAACTTCACAGACTTCATTAAATGAGTGCTGCCACGCGCATGCGCGTCAAACAGATGCGCAATGACAAAGGAGCGCAATAATTCTGACTAAAATATGAATTTTGCTGAAATATTTGCACTTAATAAACAATAAATGTGACATGTAGAATTTTAAACCTACAAGTAAGTGTATTTGTATGATAGCACTAACTGTAAAGTGACCGTTATGGGGTAATCATAACAGCCTTTTTACTTAGTCTGTGCTTTTTTATTTTCATTTTTAGTTTAGTAAATTTAACTTCTGCTTTAAAAGCATTATTTTTGTTTTTATATTGCAATTTTATGTTAATGTAATGTGATTTTAACCCTTTTTTAACATAATATATGCCTATATGGTTACATTCACTTTATTTGTTTAATCCAAATACAAAAGTGTATAAATACCGAGATATATACCGTATACCGCAAATCAGCCAAAAAATACAGAGATATAACTTTTGCTCATATCGCCCAGCCCTACAATGGTATATGTCCAAAAACATGATATAGTCATCGCATGTGTACAAAAACATAGTACTTGTCCTAAAACATGGTATTGCAGTTTTACATAACCTAAAACATGACAATTACACGGTACATGTTCAGAAACATGGTATTGTCATGGTATGTGCCCAAAAATATGGTATTGCCATGGTATACATCCAGTAACATGGTATAGCCATAGCAGTACAAAAACATGGTTGTACCGTAGTACATAAACATGGTATTTCCATGCTACATTTCCCAAAAACTTGGTATTGCAGTGGTATGTGTTCAGAAACATGCCATTGGCATAGTAGTACAAACCCTGAAATTACCATAGTACATGTTTATAAACATGGTCCTGCCAATAGCATATGTCCTCAAAACATGGTATTGTAATTGTTCATAAATTGTAATTTTCCTAAAATGTGACAATACCATGGCATATGTCCTAAAACATGGTATGTCTATGGTACATGTCCAAAAACATGGTATTGCCATAGTACTTGTCCGCAAAACATGGTATTACCATGGCATATGTCCTAAAACATGGTATGTCTATGGTACATGTCCAAAAACATGGTATCGCCATATTACATGTTCTCAAAACATGGTATTACCATGGTATGTGTCCCAAAAACATTGAATTGCCATGGTGCATGTCCTAAAACAAGATAATACCATGGTACATGTCCTAAAAATGTGATAATACCATGGTACATGTCCTAAAAAAGTGATAATACCATGGTACATGTCCTAAAAACATGGTATGCAATGGCACATGTCGTAAAACATGGTATTGCAATGATATGTGTCCAAAATCATGGTATTGCCATAGTACATGTAGTCAAAACATGGTATTACCATGGTATGTGTCCCAAAAACATTGAATTGCCATGGTACAGGTCCTAAAACATGGTATTGCATTGACACTTGTCCTAAAACATGGTATTGCAAATGACACTTGTCCTAAAACATGGTATTGCAAATGACACTTGTCCTAAAACATGGTATTGCAAAGTGTCCTAAAACATGGTATTGCAATGACACTTGTCCTAAAACAAGGTATTGCCTAGTACATGTCTTAAAACTTGATAATACCATGGTATAAATCTTGTATACAATGGCAATACCATGGTTTGTCTAGAAAACTCTGTGATACTAATGTGCAGTATGGTAATGAGAGTATAGTGTAGTTGTATAGTTCCTCAGCTTTATTTTTTCTCACAGTGAAGGCTGAATGTTTTGAGGAAACTTGTCGTGGACAAGGCCACAGGGCCAGAGTGATTGATTAATTCAGTGGGTTTTACAGAAGGGATTGAATGGAAGAGCAGGCAATGCTGTGTGTGTCCCTGCCCCCATCAGAGAGACAGAGACATCTCTAGGCCTGCCTGTTTAAATGACTGGACTATTAAGCCCTCTGAAGAAATCAAACCCAGTCTGTCAGTCTGTTTTCTTCTCGGTTCCTTTCAACAGCATTATTAGGGCTTTTCACACTGCGCTTAACCCCGGGTTATCATCGTTCTAAACACCGCTTTTAACCCCGGGTAAAGACACGTTTCACACCTGTAATTTGAAAGCGGTGTTAGCACCGCATTTTACCCGGGGTTATGAAACCCTGCTCCGGAGCAGGGTTAGCACCGCATTTGTGGTGTCAAGAAATATCAAAAGACGGAAAGCGTGTGAACTGGAGTGAATAGGAGACCGTATTATTCTTATGCTACTGTAAAAGTAAACACTAACGTTGGTCTCTCCACACTTAAAAGAAATTCAAAGAAATATTCACATACTTTGCTCCTTGTTTTCTTTCTTTTGTACTTGTCTTTGTTTTCTTGGCTTTATGCGTCTCATGAGGCCGTTCACATGATGTCGCGCCTAAAACACGTTTAAAACGCTAAGCGCGGTGCTTTCTCCTTCTTTCCAAAGCATTCTGTAGCTTGCGCTCCCATGGCGTCTGCCGTTGCTAAGCAACCATGACCTGCACTCTTCATGAAGACGCAGAAGTTTCAGCAAAGGATAAATGGATTTCCAGCACTAAATCGCTTGCAGTAGCTCTGCTACTAAATTTATTTAAAAATGGCTATCCCTGCCTGTACAGCTATGATCAGCTGTTCCTCAATCTTCGCTGATCTAAAGACAAAAGAGGCGACGTTGTTTTTAATAACTGGCAAGATGCGGGAGAAGCCGTGTTAAAAGATTGCCTGCTGTTCGTCCAATCAGTGACAGTGACACCGCAAATAAGAACGTTAACCCGGGGTTTGGGAATGTACAGTGTGAAACGTCTGTTAATGAATACCCAGGGTTAACAGTTAATCCCAGGTATAGTATGAGCAGTGTGAAACGTGATTACAGATAACCCAGGATTCCTTTATCCGGGGTTTAGGATGACCCAGGGTTAACAATTTCAAGTGTGAAAAGCCCTATTGTGTAGGTTTAAGAAACCATGTCTTTTTATTTTATGTAGGTTTAAGAAACCATGCCATGTTTCACTTTTAATTCGTTTTGTTTTGTGTAACTTTTTGATGGACAAGACATGAATGCTTTAGTGGTAAAAAATACTTTAATAGACTTGGTTTGGTAAAAGCACCTTACATGGTTGTTGCTTGTGTCCCACTGGCTTTGTGGTTGTATCCACATATCCAGCATTTCATGCTCTACTGTTATGTCAACATACAGTGCGGAATAAAACCACTTGAATGTTGTAATAGCTTTGTGCATGAGTTTTATTCTCTTGTAGTGCAGCCAAACCTGTGAAACCTAGAAAAAATAAGTAGAATGCATACATATTAAAATAAAATAAAAAAAATGAATGGAGTGGTCCTCAGTCTTTATAGCACTTTCATGACCATATCTTTAAGTAAATGCTCTACACACAGCCACATTAAAGCCAAAAGCCTGAAAAGTTTGTTCTCTTTGATAAAAAAATAAAACAAAAGTTTGATTAAATGTTTGACCTAATGTTTATGCACTATGCAAATAGTAATAGACCGAAATGTTCAAAAAAGTAATTTTTGGTATCAGCCTAAATAGTTTTGGAGGGCAGAAATCATTGACTGAAATAGTGACATTTAATTAACTTTTTTTGTGGATACAACATGGATAAACTACCACAGGTAAACATGTCAGCTGTTTGGATGCTATGCTAGTTCTGGATTAGCGGATAAAACTGGATTTTTCTTTTTTGATCAATACTGATATGGCTGAATGTCAAAATCAACCTTTGTTGATGCATGAACTTCACTAAACATTGTTTGTAGTGCTCCTGCCATTCAATAATAAACTTTGTGCTTTGTTACTTTTTTTTATGAAACAAAGTCCCAGATTTCAAATGCAGTTAATTTATCATGACATGCAAACAATACATGTGGTTTTGACACTCTTTAATGTGGCTGTAGGCTGTAACCACCTCAGTTCAAGCGGCATGTGAACCGATCATCTCTTCCTCTTTACTAATTACAGTAAGAATTAAACATGAATAAATACCAATTTATTCATGTTTACCAATATGTATCATTTCTCATGTAATAGACCATTCAGTGTTTTAGCTCTGGAAAGATGTCAGTAAAACAGCTTGTAAGCAATGTCATGCAATGTTACATTTACCTCAGGAAAGCCATTCAGTGTGAGAGGAGCATTTTGCTAAATATAGGCATGATATTTTTACTTAACCTGTTGTGTTACTATGATGGAATAAATCAGTCAAGTTTGTATTCAGTTTGTAGCGATATTTATTCATATATTTATCACACTCTAAAAAACACTGGGTTAAAAACAACCCAATTTGTTTTGTTTTTAACCCAAGGGCTGGGTAACTATAGGACAGAACACATTTGGGGTTAATTTTACCCAGCAAATTGGGTTGATTCATTTGTATTATAATAATAGCTTTTTTTTTACTTTATGCATGAAATAATGTTTACAGATTAACTTAAATCCTCTAAACTTTTGTAAAATACTCCACAACCACTGGTTTACATGAATTTCCTTTATTTCTCATTTACAGCATTATCTCGTTTTTATGTAAGCTATACATATTGCCTATTTAATCTTGTTTAACAAACATTAGAAGTAAAAATTAAACATTAACCAGAAGTAATTCACAAGTAAATCGACCACTCTTTGTAATTCTGTTTCCACTGTAACGGCGCTGGCTCTCGTGCCCTGATCTGGAGTCGTGTTCGGCGGGAACTACTCACGGATAAGACCGTCGCCTTGCGTTTCACTCATAGCTGAAATGTACTGCGATTGCCTTCATAACCTGCCCAAAAACAAACAGTAAACAGCTCTGAGGACATATTTTAACATCTAAAGTATTTGTATTCTGTATCTTTTAAATATAATCATTTATTTTATGCAAAGCATCAGACTCTTTATCACGCAATAAGACCGACGCGAGCGACGTTCGTTTAGTGATTCACACCGCGCACCTGTATGTTGCTCTGCATAAAATTGAACGATATACAGCACAGTAACGATTTTATCAATAAAATAAAATGTACACAAACCTGTATTTACCGAAGAAATGCTTCAATTCGAGGTCACGTGACCGTTCGACAGCGATGTACTTTGTTTTTCGCTCTGCTCACTTTGCAACATATTGTGTAATCCTGTCAGTAAATTTTAAACCACTCTACATTGGACCCATCATGAGTGCTTCGGCAAAAAAATGCGATCGGAAAAGAGAGATTGAGCAATTACCAATGAAGAAAAAAATTCAAGGATTCCACCATCTCCAGAGAGGACCTCGACGATGCTATTGCTAACAGCATTAAGCTGGCGCTTAAAGAGCTTCGGTTGTGAATTTGGCAGTAAGAGATGCGATGGACGCTGTGCTGATTCCAGCATTGCGCGAACTGCGTGAGGACATACAAGCGACCAACAAGTATGTTAAACAGCTAAGAGAGGAAATTGAGGCGATAGCTACCACGGCGAAGCAGACACGTGTCGGGGTTTATTCTTTTCAAGCAGCTGCGCGTAAGGATAGGAGGGCAGTCACGGACTTAAGAAATCAGCTGGAACGACTCACCGAGAAGATGACGGATATGGAGGATAGGAGCAGGAGGAACAACGTTCGGCTGGTGGGGCTGCCAGAGGGCGCGGAGGGCTCCAACGTGGCTGGTTTCCTCAGAGTTAATCTTTCCAAGTGGATTCCTTCGTTGAAGGGCCATGACAGTGAGATTGACCATGCGCATCGCGTGTATGACGGAGGGAGGGGCTCCGATCGGCCGCGCATTCTCATCTTCCCTGTACTAAGATGGCATGACAGATCGGAGATCCTGAAAGGTGCTCGGCAGGCTTATCCGGTGAAATGCGCACAGGACAATGTCACACGACGATCAGGAGAAAGGCATTTAATCCGGTTTTGAAGAAGATGACAGCGCTTGGTCTCCAGCCCTTTCTCATCTATCCGGCAGTAATTAAACTACGGCACAAAGGGGAGCAGAAAAGCTTCGACTCTCCTCAGAAAGCGGAGGATTTTATCAGCTCCCTGTCTCAGCAGAAGACGTATGCCGCGGCTCTACGGGAGGGCAGCGGGAAGACGGCGACCACTATCTCTCTGGCCCGGCGGGAGGGGCTTGATGGCCGGGATGGAGGCGGTCATAGCTGCCCAGTAGGGGATGATGGCAGGATGGACATGGATGCTTGCTAAACCCGTTTTTTGCTTTTTCTTCTCTCCTCTCTACTACTGGGATATTGTCCCTATCTATTCGGTAAAACGATCTCTTTGCTGGTAAGACTGACACCCTTTTTTTCTTTTTTGGAGGGGACTAATGGAGAGTAGGTTTAATAATAAAAAAAAAAAAAAAAAAAAAAATATATATATATATATATATATATATATATATATATATATATATATATATATATATATATATATATATATATATATATATATATATATATACACATATTTAAAACAATCTGACGTGGCACGTTTCCAGAATAACTATTATAAATTAGCAGCCTTTTCCTGCACTCTCAATAAAACTAAGGGGGTGCTTATCCTTGTTAACAGGAAGTTAAATTTAACAATTGAACACCTTGGTAGTGATGAGAAGGGTAGATTTGATTTTATCCGATGCAAAATATATAATAATAGGTTAGCATTGGTATCTATTTATGGTCCGAATGAGACAAATAGTGCATTCCTTACACAGATTTCCAAAACTCTACTTGAGGAGATTGATTGCCCTCTAGTGGTGGGTGGTGATTTTAATGCTGTCATAAATCCTGCTTTAGATAAATCTCAATCTGATAAAACAGCCAATCCATCCTCTAAATTACTGAATAAATTTATCACTGAGCTCAACTTAATCGATCTTTGGAGAATCTAAGGACTTTTTTTTCTAATAGACACAAGACTTTCTCTAGGATAGACTAAATATTTCTCAGCCCATCTTTAATTTCATCTAATTCCTCCATCTCTATATTACCAATTTTATCATCTGATCATTCTGCAGTGTTGTGCAGTGTTCCTCTTTCCGATGTTAAAGCCAAGTCCCCTAGATGGCACTTTAAAGGGATAATTCACTTTGAAATTAAAATTTGGTATCTATCAGTTTACCCCAAGGGCATCCAAGATGTAGGTGTCTTTTTTTCTTCATTAGATCCAATTTTGATGTTTTTAGGTCAAACCGTTCTAGTCTGTCTGTCATATAATGGCAGGTATAGGTCACTGTCTCTATAAGAGGGAAAAAGAACATGCACAGAGAAATTCAAATTAAACAATTCCCCATCGTAACTACACATTGATGGCCTAAGACACGAAACAAGTGGTTTGTGTGAGAACTAACAGTATTTATATAGTTTTTTACCTCTTGTACACAACCATGTCCAAGTGATCTGAGTGCGCACACACATCTAGTGTGTGACGTGTGTGTGCGCGCGCTCTGGCTCACGCTTGACGGAGGGCGTGTCTGAAGAGTGGTGCTGACGCAACTTCGTGGTATTTTCTTGTTGGAAGACACGCACTGTCATCGCTCGTGTCGTTTCTGAACTGTCTACTCTAGGTTAATGATGACTTCTTTTAAGCAGACCCGCTTGCTGTCATGCATTGTATTTCTATATGAGCGCTCCATGTATCCGTTTCAATCATCTGTAACTAGCCAAACACACATGCCGCAACTCCACCCTCCTCACCCTGCATCACTTCCACCTAACCATGTAAAAAATAACAGATCCAGGAACAGTTTATTGAGAAATGACACCGGCGAGGAAAAAAAAAAAGGAATCTTACTATGACGAAGGATTAGTCCATGAATAATATTTGTGCCATTCCGAACTAGGGCTGAACGATTTTGGAAAATAATCTAATTGCGATTTTTTTTTTTTTACCAATATTGCGATTTAATATGCGATTATTTTTTTTAAAGCTCTTTATATTCTGTATTATTCAACAAAGACAATCAATAAATCATTGTATAGTATGCAGTGTTGGGCACGTTACTTTAAAAAAGTAATTAGTTATATTACTAGTTACTTCTCACAAATAGTAGCTGAGTTACATCATTATAAAATAAACTAATTACCAGGGAAAGTAACTATTGTTATTTTTTTTTTTTAAATGTTCAAATATGTCAAATAACTTGGATGTCCCCAATGTTAAATGTTAAATGAATGAAATGGACACTAAATAGAATACATTATTATTATTATTATTATTATTATTATTATTATTATAAAACATTGCACACTAATCTACACTATTTTAATGTTTCTGTGGGACAATGTGAGAGACGCCTATCAAATTCAATTGATTATTGCAAATATTATCAACCCTCTATGGACACCTTGGCAATAGAATCTGCATTGGCTTGTCATTTTTTATAGTATATCAGATAATTAATATTGGTCTGGTGAGTAAACTAAAAAAAAAATCACAATCCAATGGAGATTATATTGCCAAGGTGTCCATAGAGGGTTGATAATATTTACAATAATCAATTGAATGATTTTCAGTTATATATAATTATATCTATATAAAGCTTATGTTTGTAAAATGGCACAGTTTTTTTAAAAATCTCACTTAGCATCAGTCAGTCAAAACATTATAATATGATATTATGATAATTTAGCATTAAATTTGAGCAGTATATGATGATAGAACTTTAGTAATTAGAATAACCATGTATGAATGTATTTGTCATGTTGACTGATTTAGGACTGGTGGTGGTGCTTAAGATATTGTTTGTCATTTAGTGTTTCTATAAAAAAAGGAAAAAAAAAACCTACAAATAATACTGATAAGATAACAAAACTACAACGAATTCTACTACTAATAACAGTATAAAACGCACTAAGGATTATTGAGCTGCTGGGTTCATGAATATTAATCAGGTTGTTTGCGTTCGCTCGAACTGATTCGCTGAAATCAAAACAGGGACGATGATAGGTGAGCGCCGGCCAATGAGATTGCCGTTTACGCATTAGCTCCGCCCACTAGCGGAGAACCCGGCAGTTCTAGGAACTCCGTTATTTTGACAGGAAAATACAACAAAGGATATCGTTTACATGTAGCGCGTCAATTCTGCATGTTATGTAAGACCCGCGGACACGAAAACAACCCGCGGCAAACTGCAGACTTGGCAACATAGCGATGCCAACTTGATGCTTCCTCTGAAGACTGCTTAGATGTGTTTGACTTGAAGCAGCGCTGCTGGACCGATCGCTGTGTGTGTCATCAAAGTACTGTGAGAGCTAACAGAGAGCGGACGTCTCCTTATGCTTTCTCTCGCCGTACTTTGATGTCATACGATCTATCTTCAAGTCTAACACACCGCTTTACTCCTACTCTCGCGTGTCATGTGACAAAGTGTAATCGCAGCCTCTGCGGTTGAAGAATCGCGTTTTCTCATATTGCGATATTATCGCAAATGCAATTAATCGTTCAGCCCTATTCCGAACTTAAAGAGCCATCAGTTTGTACCAAAAGGAATATACATAACCGTATATAATAATACTGTCAAACAATTCAAATAATTTTTTAAAGCACCACGCTTCAGACACGCCCTCCGTCAAGCATTGACGCAGAGTTACAGATGAATGAAACTGATACATGGAGCGCTCGTATAGAAATACAATGCATGACAGCAAGCGGGTCTGCTTAAAAGAAGTCATCATTATCCTAGAGTAGACAGTTCAGAAACGACACGAGCGATGACAGTGCGCGTCTTCCAACAAGAAAATACCATGAAGTTGCGTCAGCACCACGCTTCAGACACGCCCTCCGTCAAGCGTGAGGCAGAGCGCGCGCACACACACGTCTCACACCGGATGTGTGTGCGCACTCAGATCACTTGGACACGGTTGTGTACAAGAGGTAAAAAACGATATAAATACTGTTCGTTTTCTCACATAAACTGCTCGTTTCGTGTCTTAGGCCATCAATGTGTAGTTACGATGGGGAATTGTTTAATTTGAATTTCTCTGTGCGAGTTCTTTTTCCCTCTTATAGAGACAGTGACCTATACCTGCAAGGTAATTCGTAGTTTGATCAAGGAGGACCAAACCGGCTTCATCAAGGGGCGCAATGCGTCTGACAATATGCGTCGACTCCTTCATATTCTTGACTTTGCAGATTCTCATCCAAGTCCTTGTGCGGTTTTCTCACTGGATGCAGAAAAAGCCTTTGACAGGCTAGAGTGGAATTATATGTGGGCAGTTCTGCAATGTTTCCGCTTCGGTGAACACTTCGTTTCTATGATTAAGACATTATACCACTCACCTGCAGCATCAGTCATAACTTGTAATATTATTTCCCCCCCATTCCCTTTACAGCGGGGAACGAGGCAGGGATGTCTGCTTTCCCCCTTATTATTTTGTCTTTCTCTTGAACCCTTAGCACAAGCCATCAGGAAATCTGAAGTATCGATTAAGATTCATGATCATAATCATAGTATTTCATTATACGCTGATGATATTATTCTATATTTAGACCACTTTGATGTTTCAGTCCCTAGTAGGGCTGTATCGAGTTCGATACTTTTTAGGCACCGACCGAATTGCCTCGATACAGCCGAGTATCGAAAAACGTCTTGTTGTTCGGTACCAAATTTCGATACCTAAGGGGTTAATCTGTTCAACGTCAGTGAGGCAATAAGCCTGCAGCACTAGGTGTGTTCGACTAGAAGCGGCGTGCCGCAGATTGATCAGTGTTTGACATCCGCGAGAGTGATTCGAAACCGTACGGATCAGTCTGCTCAACACATCGCGCGTTTCGTTTACTACACACAGACTGAAGCGTGACGCTCGCGGCTCGCGGTCTGCCATCTAAATGAGGACATAAACACATGAACAACATCTCCAGAACTGCTCTGAGAGTCACTCCATGAGCATTTTACCATTTGACTTGAGTAACACTAGCATCATATCATATACACACAGAACTGTAAAGGTATTCACAGCAACCCGTCAAAATAAAAGTTCAGTTTAATTTGAAAGACACTGCGGCAGAAATATATTAATATTGTTCAGCAGAGTGTACATACTGCTATTATTAAAATTATTAAAACTTTATTTTTTTTAAAGTAATGATCACACAACATTTCTTCCATGTTTTCATTTTAATAGTACAATTTTGTTTGCCAAAATAAATAAATAAAGTTTGATTTTCAGTCATTTAAAAGATAAATGAAATTTAATGTTTTATGCCTTCATTTGAAAACCAGATACAGAATACAGAATTTCTGAGGAAAAATAAAACATTTCATAAGGCTATTTTAAGAATAAATTTGAATAAACTAAGTAGTTTTTATGCATTCAAATAATTAGACATACTACACAAGAATTTAATAACAATATGGTGAAAGAAAATAAAACACCCACTTATGAAAGTGGATAAAGATTTTCAATTTCTTGAAGTCTTTAACAACCTAGAATAAATGAATAGAAATGATGATTCTATCTGAGCTATGCGTTTTAAAACGAACACGCACTAGTGTAAACTGAAAACTATTTGAGGTTTATTAAGATTATTTGCACTGATTTATTGTGTTGGATATATTTTGATCATTTGTGCAGTGGCTCAGGAGATGAGTCTTTGAGTCTGTATAAATGTCAACAAGCTGAAAAAAATAAAACCATAGTTTTTTGAGATAATGTAATCTTGTTAAAACTGCTTTCATAAAATTGGTATAGAAAAAAGTATCGTTCAGGAACCGGTATCGAATTCAAGGTATCTGTATTTATATCGACAATTTTTGAATGATACCCAGCCCTAGTCCCTAGTATAATTAAGGAATTTGATAATTTTAGTAGCTTATCAGGATATAAAATAAATTGGAGCAAATCTGATTTAATGCTAATTAACAATGTTAAGGTTAATTATTCTATTCCCTCATTTATCCCTATTAAGGAATCTTTCATCTATTTTTGGGCATTACCATATATAAAAACATTCATAAGATTGCCAGAGACAATTTTAATAATATTTTAGTTAAGGTCAAAAATTCAATTCAATTCAATTCAAGTTTATTTGTATAGCGCCTTTTACGATACAATCGTTGCTGACAAAAAATGACATTCAAAGATGGACGAATCTTAAAATCTCTCTCCAAGGAAGAATCTCCACTGTTAAGATGAATTTGTTACCTCGATTTTTTAATTTTTTTTTTCTCTATGCTACCACTTTTTCCCCCTCCAGGTTACTTTAAGGCAGGGGTCATCTGTTTATCTGGATTGATAAATGCCCCAGAATTAATCTTGCCACATTACAACGTATTAATAGCGCAGGAGGACTGGCTGTACCAAATTTTGAACTGTATTATTGGTCGTTCCAGCTTAAGGCTCTTCATAATTGGGTTGATCCTCAATCTACAGTTTCATGGAGGGTGATTGAAGCTGACAAGGTTAAACCAAATAGACTTCAAGATATTTTATTTACTGGCACAGGAAAAAAAGGGGATAATTATAAATTTGGTCCAGTTGTGGCTAACTCTATTAAAATCTGGAAAACGGTTGAACGTCGGCTAGGAGGACCCTTCAAATTTTGTAACAGTACACCTCTATGGCACAATTTTAATTTTGTATGCGGAAATCGTCCATTTGTCCAACCATCTTGGTCTACTTTAGGTGTAAACACGTGCGGTGATATATATGATAACCAGGGCCTCTGTTCATTTCAGACATTAAGAACCAAATTTTGTCTACCCGCATCCGCATACTTTGTCTTTCTTCAATTACGTTCTGCTCTTAAAGCGTATGGGGTTCCTTGGTCCTCTCCCATTTCCTCTCATCCTATGCGGGACTGGATTGCACCATCTGCTGGTCATCTGTTTCCTTAATATATAATACAATTATTGATTGCATTACAAAACCTCTTTCTATTAAAACTATTTGGAATAGGGAATTATCTGACCTTAATTTATCTGTCGACTGGGAGAGAGTGTGGTCTAATCTCAGTTTAACATCTAAAGATTTGGCTCATCGTCTTATTCACTTCAAAGTCATTCACTGAGCATACATAACTCCTTACAAAAGATTCAAAATGAAACTACAATCAAATTCTAACTACCATATATGTAATACTGCTTCATCAGGCACTTTTCTTCATATGTTTTGGGAATGTCCTGTCGTCATCAGTCTATGGACACATGTAAACCTGGTTTTGTCATCATTACTGCGAATTGATTGGTCTGTTAACCCAAGTTTGTGTCTTCTTAATGATGATTCTGGTCTCTGTACAAGTTCAATGCAAAAGAGAATGTTGTTTGCTGGTTTCACAGCTGCGAAGAAGACAATAATACAGAACTGGTTTACACCGCACATGTGTGGAAAAACATATTGTATCCGTAGCCTCCTGCAAATAGTGACTTGTGAATGTGCAACAATCGGCGCGAGTCGTTGGGGACAGGCCTTCGACCATTGATGCTTGGCAGTGTTTTTTGTTGGATATACGTGATTGTACGGAGGAGTGACTTTTGTGTTTTTGTTGTCCTTCCCTCTCTCCCTCCCTTTTGGCTGGACTTTGAGATGTTGAGTATGTGTCTGTTGTTTTGTTTTGTTATATTTTGGAAGCTGTGTTGTGTTATGTGTGAAAAAAAAAAAATGTTGCTAACCAAAAAAAAAGAAATGCTTCAATTCGATGGCACTTAGAACTGCTCTTTCCAGAAGATGATGCAAAATCCCCGCAATAAATAACCCAACCGCTGGGTTACATCTGACCCAGGATCTGAGTAACACTAAAAAACTACCCAAACATTGTGTTGTTACGTCTGACCCAGGGGCTGGGTAACACAAAAACTACCCAAACACTGAAAAAATAACCCCAAAAAATGACCCAAAAGGCTCAACCCAGCATTTGGGTTAAAAAAAAATAATCCAGGATTTTTTAGAGTGCATGTTCTGAAAATAAAGAGAAGTTTAAAACCAGTTTACCATCTGGTTTCCACAACTTTCAGGTCATGTACCAATATTATAATTATTGCTATTACTATTAAATCTGAAGGTCAAATTGGTGTTCATGAGGTGATGCAGCCTCAGCTGCCAGTGAGCAATAAAAAGGGTATTTTGTGCTCCTGTGTAAAATACATACATGCATACATACATACATACATACATACATGCATACAGTGCCATCCACTAATATTGGCACCCTTGATAAATATGAGTAAAGGCGGCTGTAAAAATAAATCTGCATTGTTTATCCTTTTTATCTTTCATTCCAAAAATTCACAAAATTCCAACCTATCATTGAAGTAAAGCAATTGAAAATGGAGGGAAATCTCATTGTGTAAGAAATACTTTCTCTAGTTCATGTTGGCCACAATTATTGGCACCCAATTATTGCAATGTCCTTTTCCCAGGGTAACAGCTCTGAGTTTTCTCCTATAATGCCTGAAGAGTTTGGAGAACACCTGATAAGAGATCAGAGACCATTCCTTCATACAGAATCTCTCCAGATCCTTCAGATTCACAGCTCCATGTTAGTACTTCTCCTCTTCAGTTCACCTCACTCATTTTCTACAGGGTTCAGGTCAGAGGACGGGAATGGCCATAGCAGAAGCTTGGTTTTGTGCTCAGTGACCCATTTTTGTGTTGTTTTTGAGGTTTGTGTTTGGATTATTGTCCGGTTGGAAGATCCAAACATGACCCATTATAAGATTTCTAACAGGGTCAGTCACTTGTTGATTTTTTATATGTTGGTATTTAATAGAATCCATGATGCCATGTGTCTAAACAAGATGTTCAGGACCTCCAGCAGAAAAATAGGCCCACAACATAAAAAATACAGCAGTATATTTCATTGTACACATGGGGTACTTTTTTATCCCTGTGTGCACCAAACCCATCTTGAGTGTTTGCTGCTAAAAAGCTCATTTTTTAGTTTCATCTGATCATAGAAGCCAGTCCCATTTGAAGTTACAGTCATGTCTGATAACTGAATATGCTGGAGTTTGTTTTTGGATGAGCTAGGAGAATTTTTCTTGAAACCCTCCCAAACAACATGTGGTGATGTAGGGACTGTTTGACATTTTTTTTCTAATGTTTTCTGACCCCGAGACTCAACTAATCTCTGCAATTCTCCAGCTGTGATCCTTGGAGAGTCTTTAGCCACTCAAACTCTCCTCCTCACCGTGCATTAGGACGATATAGACACACGTCTTCTTCCAGGCAGTTTCGTAACATTTTCTGTTGATTGGAAATTCTTAATTATTGCCCTGATGGTGGAAATGGGATTTTTCACTGCTCTAGCTCTTTTCTTAAAGCCACTTCACTAATTTGTGAAGCTCAATTATCTTTTGCTGCACATCAGAAATATATTCTTTGGTTTTTCTCATTGTGATGGATGATTAAGGGAATTTGGTCTTTGTGTTCTTCATATTTATAATCCTGTGGAACAGGAAGTCATGGTTGGACAATTTCATGCTCCTAGTCACCCTGGTGTGCTAAAATTTTTAAATATGAATGGGAATAAACTTCAGAGATATTTTACTCATAAGAATTTCTAGGGGTGCCAATAATTGTGGCCAACATCCATTGGAGAAAAACATTTATTTCATCATGAGATTTTCTCCCCACTCTCAATTGTTTTACTTCAATGATAGGTTAGAATTTTGTAAATTTTTTGAGGGAAATATCAAAAGGATAAACAATGCCGATTTATTTTCACAGCTGCCTTTGCTCATATTTATCAAGGGTGCCAATATTAGTGGAGGGCACTGTACATACATACATACATACATACATAAATAGTTGCCATTTAAATTACATTTAAAATTAACTCTTTTAAAATTAAAATTAACTCTTTCTCTTAATTTATGTTTACAGTATCTCAAATCATATAAGACCAAAGGATAAAAAATATTATTCTATTCTGTCCATTTGAACGACAGCTGAGAGCTTTACATAAATCCTGGTACTGAGATTTATTGACTTCTGTCAGCTTGAAATCATGCCATCTGCAACGGGGAAACTTCTTGCGAGGAATGAAACATTTCCAAGAGAACCACCCTCGAAAGTTGCAACTTCTGATGGAGCAGATGCCATAGCAACAGAGCCTGGGTAGTGTCTGTGGAGATTATTATGGGATGAGTCATGGCAGAGTGACATGGCAGCTTGTTTGAATGGGTTGAATGAATGCTTGTTTCACAGGGTGTGTGTGTTGTTTTCTCTCCAAGAATCATCCCCATGCATTATGGAATGGGGGATTAAATATGTAACAGGGTTTATCCACAAGGACCAAAGATGATCTGCAGTTTCCCGAGTGAAACGAGTGCTAAATAATTTACACAGGGATTTAACGGATGCAACTTTCTCTTTATCGGCTCACCTAACCTTTTCTTGGAGAGGATTTTTTCATTTATTGTATTGTACATTTTATGAGACTTAAGACAGTTATTCATCTTTAAAATGTAACTCTGATAATAAAAAAAATTAAAGTATTATTCTTATTCTTATTAATAATAATAATTATAATTTAGCAAATATTGCAAGCAAGATACTTAAAAGAAAATTGTGCTGGAATTAACTTCTGTTAGTTTGACTACAGCTATAAAGAAAAAGCCTATCTTTATAGTGCAAATGGCTTTATTTGTTAATGTGCTTTAGAGAGAGACATTTGCTCATTTGCTCTGCTGCTCTTTATTGCTGTTTGAAATGGGCTACAAGAAAATAGTCAATTTAATTTCAGCCAATAGAAAATAACATTTCCCTTGCTCTTTTGAAATAAAGAGTTCAGTGTACAGAATTGTATCACAATACAAAGCTGCAGTCAGCAATCCACCAAGACTATTTATATAAACTAAACCGCAAAAATGAGTAATTTTTCAACATGTCAATTTGTCATCATTATGACATACATCCATGAGCACATTAATATATGACAACCTGTGTTTGCATATCCCATGACTGCTCAGTACTCAGCAACTTGGCACACACTGTGATTTATATAGAACAACACTGTTGATTTAGAAGAAACTTGTAACCTTGACAAAGCAAACTTTAGTTGTAGCTTGTAGATTTTGTCCAATCATTTTTGTCTTAAAAGCACATTGAGCTAAATAGGTGCTATATATTCTGTCTGATGGTAGTTGATCTCAGTAGTTCTAGTTTAAAAGCAAAGTTCAGACATGAGTAAAGAAGCATTTAAAAGACACACAAGTGTGTAGATCTTACTGCAGTAATTAAAATGTCCCAGTATCAGACGTTACAAAGGAGGAATCTCTCACAGTGACACTGCACCAGTCAAAGCTTTGCATTCCAAAAATGCATTTTCAAGGTTTTCCAGAAAAATTCCTCAGTGTCAGCTCTTGCATATTAGCAACGAATTATCTAGTGACAGAAAGAGCTCTCTGTTCTGACCTCAAGGTCAAACATGCTTTTGAACCAAATATTTGATGTTCGCTCAGTTGTTGTAACAGATAACAAGGAGGTGGATAGTAAGAAAGAGACCAATAGAGCATATAGATCAAATCAACAGCAGCACTCTGGTATCTAATCCAACTCTGTACTAACGGTAGTTTGAAATACTGGAATTGTGACAGTCTAGCATTGACTTATTACCAAAGTACTGGTATTTTTGACATCCCTGCTTATACTATTTATTTATTTGATAAAAGAGACGTGTTTAATAAATTAGTATGCATAGTATAACCCTAGCTTTCTCCCTCTATCTCCCTCTACAGGCTTGGATGAGAGCCAGGCAGCAGTGAGCGGCCACATCCTCCATCAGCGCAACCATGCCGCCCCCAGCAGACATTGTGAAGGTGGCCATCGAGTGGCCGGGGGCCTTTCCCAAACTTATGGAGATTGACCAGGTCAGTGCCTATGGCTGATTTTATCTTCTGTATATGCATCTACATGCATGTAGATGTATCTTACAATAGCACATTTTTGCTTTTTCTCCCAAAAATGTACATTTTGTCAGTATTTACTAAGCTTTATGTTGTTTACAACCCTTTCTTAACATAAAAGGACATTTCATGAGCACAGCTGTTGATATCTGAAAATGCAACACCAAAAAGAGACCCCTCAGTCCTTTAACTATGCGCTTCACAGAAGAATAAGTAATGTGGGTTTGGAAAAACATGCTGAATAAATAATGACTTGATTTTCCTCTTTGGCTGAACTATTCCTTTAAAATTTGAGAGCGAAGGCCCTGCAGTGAGTGTCTGACTGATGAAGACGATGTGCTATTAAATCTATTGAGACAAACCTTGCATAAATCACCCTGAAGTTCTTTATTCATAATTTGTTCTTATTCTGAAATTCTTTATTCGTTCTTTGTTGCTATTTACTTGACTCAACCAAACATTTGATCAAAAGTTGTACAAACTAATGTCAATGCAGCAGTACTATTGGGTATGAAGAGTGTTTATTAGTGGTAAAGAAATAAGATATGAGTTCCAAGACTAGAGGAAAAACTTTTTTTTTGTTAATGTTTTTTGTTTTCCATAGAAAAAGCCTCTCTCAGCCATCATTAAAGAAGTCTGTGAGGGGTAAGTAACAAACATTTACATTCACAAACATTTTTTGTACGCATTCACACCTGCAAACTCATCACCTTTCAGCGAAATTTGCCATTCTGATATTAAAATAGTGATTTGTGCAAATCTGAGGTTTTTATTTGGTGGGGAGTATAGGTCTTCACGGAGGACCCGAGACCCGACCCGGGACCCGTACGGTTCGGGTCTATATTTTAAATGGTCAGTCAGGTCCGGGTCGGTTCCCAATCTATTACTTTGGGTCCCGGGTCTTTTTAACATAGGCTACCCGAGTCAACCGGAGAACACCGTACCCGCCAGTGATCAGTGTCAGTCAGCATGCGTGTGTGTAACTTGCAGTTTGTAAAATTAGGATGAGAAAAGTGTGAGCGGGAAATAAGGTGGAAGAAAAAAAACACACGCGTTACCTCAGCCGCCAGAAACAGAGCGCGGGCAGAGTTAATGTTAGTACTGCAAGCGGACGGTGATCATGGATTTCTTCATGAGTGATGTAAAAATAAAATAAAATAGCTGAAACAAAACTGAAGAGACGCACCTGTTATTGAACACGCACGCAGTAAAATGTAACGAACTTCTAATTCTGTGCGTTTTTTGCTAAAAAAAGAATTGCTACGAGCCTTTATTACAACCAACAAAAAGTATCGTTATTGTAGTTCAAAAGGGTACACGTAACAGTCGAAGTTGAGTCGAGATGAAAAAAAAACTGCAAAGTTGCATTAGTCATCCATCTCCATGACAGCAAGTAGACTTTTAAAGCTGGAATAATGAGTGGAAGGCTCTTTCAGTCGGCAAGAGAGAGGAAATGGATGGAAATTTATTAACATGGATGGAAATTTATTGACAAGGAGGATTGTATGCATCGCAGTCAGGGAGAGGGCTACTAGTAGTTAAGGCAAAAAATTTTTTTTCCCGCAACATGTTTATTGACTTAATAGCATTTGCTGTGCAATATGTGCCGATCGGGACGGGTACAGTCTGGTCTGTGTCTTCCCAGCCGGGTTCGGGTCCAACTTTCGAATAATGGTCGGGTCCGGGTAGTACATTTAAGGCATTTCTCGGGTCTACACGGGTTCGGGTCCCACTTTTAAATAAAATACGGGTCCGGGTCGGTTCCGTGCAGCACATTTACGGGTCTGTTCGGGTTCAGGTACGAATTTTTGGACCCGTGAAGACCTCTAGTGGGGAGGTGAGGGGGGTTAAATGAATGTATGCATGTATGTATGTATGTAATGAATGTATATTTGAAGGAAACTGACTGTTTTAGTGGCATTTTCTTTTCATTTTACCTAGGGGTGGGTATATCATATATCATATGAGTAATTTTATTTCACAGTAATGATACAGGTGCTTCTCAAAAAAATAGAATATCGTGAAAAAGTTCATTTTTTCTTGTAACTTATTTCAAAAAGTGAAACTTTCATATATTCTAGATTCATTACATGTAAAGTAAAACATTTCAAAAGTTTTTTTTGTTTTAATTTTAATGATTAGAGATTACAGCTCATGAAAGTCAAAAATCCAGTATCTCAAAATATTAGAATATTTACATTTGAGTTTCATTAAATGACCATCCATACAGTATAAATTCTGGGTATCTCTTGTTCTTTGAAACCACAATAATGGGGAAGACTGCTGACTTGGCATTGATCCAGAAGACGAACATTGACACCCTCCACAAAGAGAGTAAGTCACAGAGGGTCATTACTGAAAGGGGTGGCTGTTCAAGGAGTGCTGTATCAAAGCATATTAAATGCAAAGTTGACTGGAAGGAAGAAATTGGGTAGGAAAATGTGCGCAAGCAACAGGGATGACCGCAAGCTTGAGAATACAGTCAAGCAAAGCTGATTCAAACACTTGTGAGAGCTTCACAAGGAGTGGACTGAAGCTGGAGTCAGTGCATCAAGAGTCACCACACTCCGACGTCTTCAGGAAAAGGGCTACCAAGCCACTTCTGAAACAGAAACAACATCAGAAGCGTCTTACCTGGGCTGTGGAGAAAAATAACTGGACTGTTGCTCAGTGGTCCAAAGTCCTCTTTTCAGATGAAAATACATTTTGCATTTCATTTGGAAATCAAGGTCCCAGAGTCTGGAGGAAGACTGGAGAGGCACAGAATCCAAGCTGCTTGAAGTCCAGTGTGAAGTTTCTGAATTCAGTGATGATTTGGGGTACGTGACGTCTGCTGGTGTTGGTCCATTGTGTTTTATCAAGTTCAAAGTCAATGCAGCCGTCTACCAGGAGATTTTGGAGCACTTTATGCTTCCATCTGCTGACAAGCTTTATGGAGATGCTGATTTCCTTTTCCAGCAGGACTTTAGCACCTGCCCACAGTGCCAAAACCACTTCCAAGTGGTTTGCTGACCATGATATTACTGTGCTTGATTGGCCAGCAAACATGCCTGACCTGAACCCCATATGGAATCTATGGGATATTTTAAAGAGAAAGATGAGAAATTGAGCTGAAGGCTCAATAGTGCCTCAGCAGAGCCACAGGCTGATCGCTTCCATGCCACACCTCACTGATGCTGGAGTTTGTGCTAAAGGAGCCCCGGCCAAGTATTGAGTGCATAAATGCACATACCTTTACATAACTTGAACTTTTTTTTTGCAAATCCTATTTTTGATTGATCTTAGGAAATATTCTAATATTTTGAGATACTGGATTTTTTACTTTCACGAGCTGTAAGCTCTAATCATCAAAATTAAAACAAAAACACTTTTGAAATGTTTTATTTTTCACGATATTCTATTTTTTTTAGATGCACCTGTATATATCACAATATAGTTATTTTTTATTAAATAAGGTCTTCATAATATCAACATTTTTGATACCATAGAAACTTCATAATTCTTGTCACCAGTGTCTACATAAAAAAACAAACAAAAAAAAACTACTACTAGCCTAAATAAAAAAACTCACAGAAGACAAGTATACAGTCAGCAATTAAATAAGAATAAGAAACAAATTGCAAGCAATAGGACAAAAAAACTACAGTATTACAAATAAATAAGAAATGCTACATACACTGTATAAAGTAATCAAATGTATAAAAACACTGCATATTTTTCATTGTGTAAATTAAATATACATTTCTTCCTATTAATGTTACAAAAGTGATTTATTCAAGAGCAGTGAGAGATTTTCTCTTTTGTTGTTTGATTAACATGAATTACAGACAGCAGGAGTATTAGACTGCTGTCACTTTAAGAGCTGCCCTGATCCAATATACTGTTACACATGCTTTTTTTCTCAGCTGTTTGTTTTCACTTAAGACATAAATTACTGTGTTTATGAGGATACTTGCAAAGATGGGCATTTTGAGACATACAAGTGTGTTTTTACTCATTCAAGGCTTATAAAGCGGCAAAAATAACTCCGTTCAATACTCCCACGCTCTATGAGCACCGTCTTCACGTGCGTGTGCCTCTCTGAAAGCGCTCAGAATCTCAGAGCGCGAATATAGCGAAATTAGTTCTCTTTCACTGCTGATTGTTTCAGCGACTTAAAATCACTTGTTTTTAAACCTCAATGCTTAAAAACGCATGTAAACGATACGTTTTGGTGACCATGTAGCACAGCAACTTCATGCGAGCATGTAACTGCGATATAGACGATAGTCCTAAATCTCTACCATTGACAAATTTCTACTGGTTAATCATATCTACCGGAATATCGCCCACCCCTAATTTTACCTCCGTGTATTGTCTAATAATTAAGTAGGGTTTGAAAGTGCAGCACTGCTTTCCTTGAGCATCGTTGTTGTTTCAAAAGAACGTTGCTACAATTAACAACATGTAGATTATAACATTGTATCTCTGATGATTGTGTGATTTTTCTCTCGTTAGGTGGAACTTGCCAAACCCTGAAACCTTTGCCCTGCAGAATGCGGACTCAACCAACTTCTACATCACTGAAAAGGTTAAATGCAAAATCTCAAAAAGAAGCTGTATTGCTAAGCTCAATAATTAAAAAAAATGCCTCATACCAGTGCATAACAATGCCTCTTTTCAACCCCCCCCCACCCCCAGAATCGCAACAACATCAAAAACGGCTCCATTCTGCGGCTTACTACATCAGCTGTGAGTAGCACATTTGAGTTTATATATGTATTTTTGGCAACTCTAAAGGCTTTATCAGCAGGAGGGACCTGCCTTTTATCCTCAGAGGCCCTGCCCCGTCCAGCTGGGGCCTGTAATCCTTCAGATGTGAGGGGTGATAGGTTACATTACCAAAGCTTCCTAAAGTGTCAGCAGCTGAGAAACATTCTTGCGTGACCTGTGAAGGCGTAAATGTGCCCAGCTGTCATTATTTTCTCTCTGCCGGTTACGGATTGGCTCTTTGTTATAAAAATGTATTGTCATTTTGAAGCCGCATTATATTAGAATGAATATTTCATTCAGAAACTGCTGTTCATATGACCCGTCTGAATTTGTGGCTTGGGAATGATGATATTTAAAGCTGATGTCTGTGACATTTGAAACCGTCCCCTCTAGCATAATGACAACAATGAGTGTTTCTCTTCCTGTGATGTTTTGCACCAGCCGCCACTGATATTTAACAGTCAGCATTGCTCGGTACAGTTTCAATAGGTTTCACAGAAGAAAGCATTTATAGTGTTATATAGTGTTCATGATGAAGCATATATTTATAATGCTGTGTTTTGTTACATTAGTGCATTCAAGGTGCTTTTTTAGGGTGATCAAAGCAAGTTTAGTTTGAAGAGAAGAGAGATGGAAGTCAGATTACAGTTGTTACAAAAAGTATTTGGAATGTTAAGTCACTCCATTAATTAATGTCATTGGTTTGATATTTTGCATATAATGCAGTTGTCATCTGTAAACCAATTGCTCCTTTTTTAAATGTTTGTCATTTAAATCAGATAATTTAAAATAATATAAGTCTTGTCGAATGTGGTCAAAAAAAGATGATCACTGATCAATGAAAAACATTTAAAAAAATATTTTATTTAAGTTAAAGTTTATTTTATTTTATTTTTATTTTATTTGGTAGTTGTCAAAGCATTGTTTGTCATTTTTCATTAAGTTTAGCTTGATGTACTAAAATAACTGAAATAAAAAGTAATAAAACCATATATAGTTTTTATTTTATTTTATTATGCTATATAGCAGGGGTGGGGAACATTGATCCTGGAGGGCCGGTGTCCCTGCAGAGTTTAGCTGTAACCCTAATCAAACACACCTGAAAAGCTAATCAAGGTCTTCAGGATGCAGTTAGGTATTTTTTTCCAGGGTTGGAGCTAAACTCTGCAGAAGAGTGGCACTCCAGGATCAACCTTCCCCACCCCTGCTATATAGACATGGAAAAATAATAAAAAATGACACAAAACACACAACTAAATATAAAAATGAAGATATTAAAATAAAAACTCATTCAAAATATGAATGAAAACTATAATAGTGTCACGATGATAAAATAATACTGGTACTCAAATGCAATGAAATTCATTCATCTTTGATTGTCATGTAAGTGTGTCTTAAGTATCCACATACTTTTTGGGGCCACTGCAAATACAGAAATGTATAATACATAAACTAACTTTTAACCAACTTGGAGAATAGTTTATATTTAGTCATTTGCATTGAAAATGCTTGATGAAAAATTGATAAATGCAGTATGTAAAAACCATTAACTGACACACTGGCATGATTAATACTCTCTAATGAGGGAATGATTGTGGATACAGCGAGGCTGTAATTTAGAGAAGTGCAGTCTCGCCTTCTTCCATGAGTTGAGTGACTAAAAGGCCTGACCTCCTACATGACGATCTATCACACTCTCATTAACACGCCTCTTCTGTGGCCATGGTAACAGGCCCAGATGGCCCAGCAGCTGCATGAACGTATCCAGTCGTCCAGCATGGACATGAAGCTGGACGCTCTGAAGGATCTGGCCAACTCTTCACGAGACATCACCTTTGCTCAGGAGTTCATCAACCTTGACGGCATCTCGCTGCTCACACAGATGGTGGAGAGTGGCACAGAGTAAGTAACTGTTTGTTCCTCTGGCTGCTTTTCCTTCTATCTCTCTGTTACCATTACAGTGCTCTTGGTATTCACTCATTTATGTGTCCTCTTAGCAGGGCTTAAGCTATTCAAACCTGAATAAAAACACAGCCAGTGACTTGCACTGTTCTCTGTGATGAAGCCTATTCAGATTTCTCTGAAGGAGACTTCAAATCCCAATAAACTAAACTTGTAGATAGACATAATCTACCATTTGGTCAGTAAGATTTATTTATTTATTTATTTCAAGAAATTGATACTTTTATTCAGAAAACACATTTATAAGGTTACAAAATATTTCTATGTAAATAAATGCTGTTCTTTGGAACCTTTTATTCATCAAGAATTTTTTCAAAATAATTTTTTCCGACAATAAGAATTGTAAGAAATGATTTCTGAAGGATTATGTGACACTGAAGACTGAAGTAACTTCTTAACGGTAGTGTAGTTTTCTCAATAATTATTTCTCAACAATAATTTGGCATCGATAATACATGATGGCCTTTAAATGCAACCTAGCGACACGCCTTCCAATAAAAAAAAAAATAAATAACATGCCCTAAAACACAAAACAACACAATGTGCCATGTAACACAACACAATGTCTCCTTAATCACAACCCAACTTTGTGCCTTCAAACCAAACACAACAAAGTGCAAGGTCCTCAATCACAACATAAATAACAACATGCCCTCAAATACAAAACATGCTTTTAATCACATCAAAACAAAACAGTGGGCCCACAAACACAATGAAACACAACTGTCCTTAAACCCTTGAAACAGATGTCCTTTAATGTCCTTAAACACAACATGCTCACAGAAACAACACTGAGGGCACTTTGTTGTGTTGTTGTTTTGAGGCCATGTGACAGCATGTGCTGTTGTGTTTGATCACACTGTTGTTTTTGGAGCTGCAGTGTTGTGTTGTGATTTAAAACGTGATTGAGAGTACATGTTGTGATTGAGGACACTTTGTAGTGTTTTTTGATGCTGTAATCACAGCACAAACAATGCACCTTCCAACTCAATCACATCAGAGATGCGCCATCCAAATAAACTGCAGATATTTTATATCAGACACAGGTCTATTAATAATAAATGAAGTGTATACAATTCACTCCCTCCTCCAGTCTCCTCTGTGATATAAAGCAGCCGTGTGGCTTGACCATCTCAGTTGAAGGTTAAAGCGGAGATAGACTATCTGCTGAGCTGGCGCTTTTTCAACTCCTATACGGACGGTCCCATGAGGAGGCTGAGCTCTGCCAGCAGACACAAACCGCCTTAGTAGCGAAACATGGAGGGAGAAAACTGGGACTGGAAAAACACACTTGGAGGCTGAGTCAAGGAATAATGATGCATTAAAGAAACACAAAGGAGGCTAGGAGGAAACAGTATAGGGAAGCTGTAGGGAAGAAATTGTTTGAGGAAAGACAAGGTTGTCTATCAAACTGAATGTTTCCTCTCCAGCTGGTGAACTTCAGACTCATGCCTTTGTTTTCCGTTACATGCTAACCTAATTATGCCTGTCCTTTCTTCA
The DNA here is from genome assembly GCA_023376895.1 of Aspiorhynchus laticeps. Lineage (NCBI taxonomy): Eukaryota > Metazoa > Chordata > Actinopteri > Cypriniformes > Cyprinidae > Aspiorhynchus > Aspiorhynchus laticeps. The sequence goes on along the minus strand of CM041793.1, from coordinate 24,018,668 downwards.
TTTGTCAAGGTCATTCTACTCTGATGGCTCTTTTCACACTTCATGTAGTTGTGGAAGAATATTTATCTGAATTACAAGAATCTAATTTTCTTGCATAAGCAGAAGTGTTTTCCCTCTGGTGCTTCGCAGGTTGAGTGAAATTAGGCTGCCGTTGGGATGTTGGTTTTACTTCACTGAATCAATAGCTGCGTTTTTACTTATCGGAGCTCTGCGCCACCAGCCGAGGTGTTTCAACATTGGTACACTGGAGAGCTGACCATGGAAATATGTTTTATATAAAGCAGCTCTGTGTCAACAGCTCCTGACCTCAAAGAGCCTATGTGTGGGTTTCTATGCAGTCCTTTCATACCGTTAAGAATCCAAGTGGACACGCACATGCACACAAATACACACTCTCACATTCTTGCCGTGAATTCCTGTTAGCCGCTGACCAGGCGATGATTATTCAAAAGACTTAAGCATGACGGCACTCTTGAGGGTATGGAGCAAGTACTCTGACATCATGGGGCATGAATTTTGCCGGCTGGAGGGTTGAAGAGTTAGTGGTGTAGTAGCTCCCTCTACTGGCCATGTGCTGCTGTAGCACTCTGTAAAAAAAAAAAGTGTAGCACTCAGTGAAAAAAAAGTTTAAATTGTGATTGAATTTTGGTCATAATTGTAACCAGCATAGGGAAACTACATAATCGAAATTTTCACAATTGATCGATAAGATCCAACTGGAACTTGAAAACACTAAAGTTTGTTGCTTCACATTAAGTGAAGAAAAGTCAATGCATTAAATTGTAGTGTATTGTTAAAAAGCGTTAAAAAGCAATGAAGGGTATTATTTATTGCATTATTTATTACATGTTAGGTATCCATGGTTAATCAATTATTTTTCCTGGATTGGTGCATATATTGTTTTATTTATTGCATTTATTAATGGTGTATTCATGGTTTGCTTTATATGTTCAATAGGAGTCTTCAGTTCCCAATAAACTACACTTGTAGATAGACATTAACTACTGTTCAAATTTTAAGGTCAGTAAGATTTCTTTTTTTTTCATGAAAAAAATATACATTTAATCAGCAAGGACATCTATAAGGTTAAGAAATATTTCTGTTTAAATAATAAATGTTGTTATTTTGAACTTTCTATTAATCAGGAATCCTGAAAACAAAATCTATAACAGTTTCCACAAAAAATACTAAGATGCATTACTGTTTTCAAAATTGATAAGAAGAAATGCTTCTTGAACAGCAATTTAGCATTTTAGAATGATTTCTGAATACACCATGAATAAATGCATTAAATAATACAATATTCTTCTTTTTACATGTATATCCTTCACTTAATATATAACAGTACTTTGAAATGTGCAATTTTATGATCAGTTATGTGTTCAGAAATGAGGCTTTGTTGTTTTTTCCACAGTTGTACCACTTATACGTACAAGTGTGCAAGCATATGAATGAGCAATATTATTTAAAAAAATAGACTCTGTAAGCAATACACGTCAAATGTGGTAATTGTATCAGTCTTTTACATCAACAGCCCATTCAATCTGTAAAAAAAAAGGTACAAAAGCTGTCACTGGGGTGGTATATTTTCAAAAGGTACACCTTTGTACCTTATTTACCTCTAAAGGATGCATATTAGTACCTAAATGGTACATATTTGTAGTTTTTGAAAATTAACCGACCTATTGAAAACTTTTGTACCTTTTTTTCTGAGAGTGTATGGTCCCAAATTTAACCTATATGAGACTAAAAAGGTTTTAAAAGTACAGTGCAAGTCATTGGTTCAGAAATGATACAGCAAACAGGCAATGTGCCTCAGCTTTAATGACCAAACATGATGAGTCATAACTGTGTATTATAACCCTGCTGACAGGACCATGAGAGGAAACGAGCCACGTTTGAGTCGTAAATGAATGCAATATAATACATGATGATTTGTAATGGATACTTTTGGTAATCCTTCACACTTGCTCATAACCTCCACAGGGAGTTAAGCACATGTTGAGCATTAAATGCGTGTAAAGGCAGTGTGTGTGTTTGCAGTCTTCTCCCAGTGTTCTGCTTTGCATGCTTTGTGTCTCTCAGAAAGGGTTTTTAATGTTCAGCTATGTGTTTCTCTCAGCTCATGCCTCACTGGATTTTTAAGATGTTCTGTATTGTGCTTTAAACCTTAACAATGGGTTTTCCACAGATTTTCCTTATGTAATTGTCATAATGGGTTCAGAAAGGAATATTTGGACCCTGACTGTGTGTTTCTGTCTCCCTGACGTCAAAGTTTTTAAATCTTTTCAGACGGTATCAGAAACTGCAGAAGATTATGAAGCCCTGGTAAGCCCCTCCCCTCGAGCTGGATAACCCCCCCTGTCACTTACTCTCTAATCTCCGGGCCGAGTCTCTGCATGATCGGGCTCTGGCCTCAGTGCTCAAAACCAATCAAAGCGATGGGAACACTTGGCAACTGCTGCAGTAACTACCATTTTTCTGATGATTTTATGGTTTTATTTGGATGTTATTTCCATGTAACCAAATCATCTTTCTTTCTTTTGCATGTGGTATTGGGCAACATTGGTGCTTTAGGGGGAACTTTGCACTAACCTTTGGGAAACGTCTTTTTTTTTTTTTTTTTTCATTTATCGACAAGATTATGTGCTTACATTTCCATGATTGAAACACCCACCATTCCTCTTAAAGTTTATCAAAACACTGCTTGTTGCTTAAAGTCCTGTTGCCCAGGTTCCCTCTAAAATAATTGGTTGTCAAAAAACAACCAGTGACCTCAGCTAAACGCATGTCACGTTTCATGTACATTACATTTACTCAACATTAAATATCCCTTTGTGAGATTTCATCATCTCTCAATGTCACCATGGTAATTATTTGTAGGGTTTTGCCCAATTCCAGCTGCAAATACTTCTTGCTCCCAGTGGTTCATTTATGAGTTGCTGTTCAACTAATGTCTTTTATTATGAGGTCTAACTTATGCTGTATTAACTCCCTGCTGCCCTCAAATACTCAACACTAAGCTCAATGCAGGCAACTTTATTAAGTATTTTCTGTTTCATATGTAGGGCTCTGCCTTTTATTTTCTTATTTATGATTTTGTAACTTGAGACGTCTTGGCCTGAACTGTTGTTGTTGGGTTTTTTTTGGTCAAAAACTGTATTTTTTATGTTGTAAGTTTTACCTTTCGTTCCACCTGTATTTTTATGATGAGAAATAATGAAAAGGCATGAACTGAGGTATTTGTGACGATAGGGGGCAGTGTTATTAATTTTAAAGCCAAAAATCTGAACCTAGAAAGCTGTTGCACATATTGAAGATTTGTAAATTATATTTTATAGACACTAGCTGATTTAATTAAGGTCTGATTTACTCAAAACTCTGGAGTAATTAAGTCTCATTACTTTAAGGAATATTTGAGGTTTAATTCAAAACCGTATTATCGACAGCATCAGTGACATGCTTTGCCCAATAGAGTTACTTTTTTTCCTCAAATTGAGGTACAAAATTATTTTCTGTGCAATCACAGCTTGCTGTTTATTGAAGTTAATCCAAACATGAAAAATCAATTCTGTCATCATTTACTTACTCCCATGTTGTTCCAAATTTGAATGACCTTTTTGTGGAACATAAAAATATATTTTACAGAATTGTGTTCACCAGTGTTCTTATTGTTAGCTAAAACTACAACTAATAAAAATCGTTTTGTTAATTGAAAGCTGAAATAAAATATAAACATCAGAAAAACTTAATAACAGAAATGTTGCTTTGGAAATAAACTGAAATAAAATAAGTTGGAAGTACTAAAATTACTATAATTAAAAGCTGTATAGTAATATTTAAAACAACCAAAAAATAAAACAAAATATAATCTATTATTTATATATTTATCTGTTAATAAAATCTAAAATGTAATAATAAAATATTAAAAGTAATTAAATGTAAATAAATAGTGCTAAAATTGCACTTCTGCAATTCTATACCTTGGTACTACATGTAAATCAAAAACATATGTTTACTGTATATTAAAGTATTTATGTAAAGTATATTTAGAGTTAGATTACTTCTTTCAGTAGGTTAGCTGTGTGTAGGTTTATATGTGTTTAAATATGTAGCACCGTGGTCTTTAGGCACAACATTTCATTCCTTTATATGTCTCCACATAGCAGAACGACATTAAAACTTGCTTGACTTGATTTGATAACACTGTTCCACAAAAGAAAGAAAGTCATACAGGTTTGGAGCAGTATGGTCATTTTTTGGGTGACCTATCCCTTTAAGTTGTATTTAACCTAAATATTCCTACCGTATTGTTTTGTATGTTCAGCCATCATAACTGTAATGTCCCAAAAACAAACTGCTGCATGATACCACTGATTTCTGCCAGTGTAATTCCACTGCTGCCAAACTCTCTGGCATTCATTGCTCTTCTGAAGGACAGGAACATCAGCTGGACTGACTCCATGTCCTCCTGTTCTTCAGCTGCACCAGTACTTGATTCTTCTCGCTCGCTATCGCTCTGTAAAGCTGAGGCTTAGCTGTTCTTTCAGTGCAGGTGAGCGGTAGAGACGTGGCTAGTGGCTGTTGTCTTGTCTTTTTTTAGCTTTGGTGACCTGCTCTCGTTTACACTGACGGCCTTCGTGGAGCTCATGGACCATGGCATTATCTCCTGGGACACCTTCTCTGTGGCCTTTATCAAGAAGGTGCGTCCACATGTGTATCAGTGGAAGTCTTTATAGAAGTTGATGGCACTTTCCAATGAAGGATATCAAATTGCTGCAGGGATGATTGCTTTTGTAGGAGAGCTTGGACTTAAGCATCACACTGGTCCCCTTTAGAATATAAGTTCTGTGACCAACATTTTTTTTCATCATGATAATCTTCAAAAATTAACACAGCCTTGAATTTTGAAGCCTAAAAACAAATGCCAGAAGTAAAAAGCTTGACTTAAGCTGTAAAAGAGCTACACCAGGGGCACAAGACTATAATGCCACTACCATTGAGTTCTGACATCTCTTTGTCTTTATTTAAAAACATTTTCCCTGAAAGTTTGATGAAAGAGTGAAAGAGTGTGATTATGAACACAGCAATGCTGTAAAAGTGACTAGAGTAGATGAATTTACTAATTCAGTTGTGACAGACAGCTTCTGTAGTCCCATTTAGCCACTTCTTCAAGACAAGTAAAATCTTTAAAAGTATTACTGATATATTTTATGTTGTAGAATAAAGCGTGAAAGTATCTTGAGCTTGTGTTAACCACAGACCTTATTTCAGATTGACTTTGGGACAATGGAACCGGAAGCTAAACAATGAGCTAAAATGCTAATTTCTGGGTTTTACATTATCCCTACAGCACTCATTTATTTTAAAATTTATTTATTTTTATGGTATGTACAAAGAGAAAAATGTTTTAAAAGCTTTTAACATAATATATGAACATATAATTTGCATACAGATGCTAGAGGGTTGTGACTGAGTTGATGCTTCTGAAGAAAAAAATGTTTGATCATTAAAAATGGGTATTTAAAAATCTCAATACACTGAACTGCACCATGTCCATACTCTGTTTTGATGGCACTCTAGCTTTTAAACATTCAGTGTCCAGATTTCTGTGCATCTTTTTTAACCAATCAAAGCCCCTCTCACGTCATCTTCAGATTGCCAGTTATGTGTGTAAATCTGCCATGGACACTGCTGTACTCCAGAGGTCTCTAGCCATCCTGGAATCAATGGTGCTCAACAGTCAAGATCTCTACCAGAAGGTGGCTCAAGAAATCACCATTGGCCAGCTCATCCCCCATCTGCAAGGGTATGGACAATTGATAGCTCTTTGCAAATGTAGTTATCAAATTGAGATTATTTAACGAAAAATTTAAAAAAAATTAAAAATGTCAGTTGTTTATCCATTTTAAACTTCTATTGCTTTTTATTTTTTGTGGAATGCAACTTTAATAAATTTTGAAGAATGTTCATGCTGCTTTTCTCAATATAATGAAAGCGAATATAGTGACTGCCAGAATCCAAAAATTACAAAAATGCACCACATTATTGGACCATATAGCCGATGCAGCCAAGTGTGAATATGTACTTCATGGGCATCAAGCTTTTGGTGCTTAACAAACCTTAGTAGCTATATGCTTTTGATGTAAACAATGACAATTTTTGGTGAGCTTTACCTTTAATTGCCACTCTTAGTTTTAGTTTTTTTCCTCTCTGGGAACAGGACGGATCAGGACATTCAGACTTACACCATCGCAGTGATTAATGCGTTGTTCCTCAAAGCCCCTGAGGAGAAGAGACAGGTACAGCACACACACAAACCCAATTTTTTTTTTTTTCTCCATTTGTTTGTTGTTGTCTGGACTAAATAATGACACTGTGTCTTCATCAGGCGAGACGTGAGAAAATGTCAAGTGAATCACTTCCATGTTTGTCTAAATTTTTGTTCTAACAAGCTGTGACTGTCAATAGCATCACACAGCATTTTAGGCATTCAGGCAATTCTGTCCATTCATGCAGCATTTTAGTATTAGTGGGAACATAAAAATGACTTGATGCTGGAAACTTAGGACTTAGAATGCAGATCAAGAAGTTCACTTTGTGAAAAGTTATGCAAATATGTCGCTTAATTTGGCATATTTTTGTATTTTGTACCTGTGTGAGTGTCTATTTGTGTCTTTGTAAGCGTGCAATGTGCGAGTTTTTCAGCTCGGATCATTTCCTTTCAGCCTCCACCCATATTTAATGTCTGTTATTCTTGAGAGCCAATTGAGTGAAGTGTGTGAGACAACAATCTTTAAATGTGTGGTCACGTTCACCGTTATTCTGCAAATTTTAATGGGCAAATTCCACTAATTTTAATAGGAATCCATGATCACATAAGAGCAGAATGCTAATTTTGTAACAGGTTTAAGTTCGCACAAATTTTCTGTTGTCCAAGTGAGAGCTTCTATGGGAACTGTGTTTTATACATTGCTGACCTTTTTTTTCCGGCAAAATTTCACTAAAATTTTGGTAATATGACCACACCTTAATAGTCCACAGTTCTTTTATGTACAGTACATACATTGATGTAGTCCTTGTTTTGATCAACTTAAGTGAAGGGAAATATTTTGTGAAAAAATAAAAACTAGCAAGTTTTATACAGCTGTTGTAAGCAACATTAGCCATACTGCTAACTTTCTGTAGACTTGGCCACTGAATTATATCACCTATCATTACTTCAACCATTTGCCCGCTCTCCAAAGATATGTCAGAAAACCCGACGCCAGCAAAACCTGAACATGTGAAATGAATGACAGACAGCGAGTCTGAGAGAGTCTCCATCCAAGTGTTCTGATTGACTAACACATGCTAACTTAGCTGTTTACAGAGCCCAGGGCTGTGTGGTTTCTCAGGGCACCTATTTTGATATATGTCAGGTAGTTGGACATAGGGGTGTGCGATATACTGTATATCGTCTGCGATAATATCGTAATTGTTGTAAATGTAAAAACCATTCAAAACACACTTACAGAGTGCACGCATTCATTACGCGATGTCTAGACTAGTGCGCGTGCGTAGAGTGTGTTCTTTCACTCAAAGACTAGGGACTTTGTTTTCACTGCACTTTCACTACATTTAGAATGATCACATAATTTAAAGACATGGAGGCAGAAAATGTATAGAGGCTATTTATACCACATCATATAGCCTAGTTAATCAATTTCACACGAAGAGTAACGAAAAATAACGCTCCAAAAATTACCAATTTACCATGATTACAAATGTGATATTGATTTTTTACAACAGTTCAATAAACTACAAGTTAATTAAGAGACTTAGACACCATATTTCCTGTTTTTGCTTTATTTCGACAACAAAAATCACTCCAACATGAGGGCGTTTCGTTCCAATCAACCGTTTGAATGATTCGGTTCGATCGCAATGACTCACTTATTAACAGTGACTTGCTGCCACCTGCTGGCGGTTTTAATTTCACATTCAAAGTATCTTTTATAATTTAGATGTATATGCATCTAAATGCCACTTCAGATGCAGCTTCTGTGTTTTCTCTGCATTGCAAAGATGAATTTTGTTGATACTGATTTCATTTGCTTGGTAACAGCCCAAAAAATGTATTATTCTAATTCACTGATTAAATGTAAGAATTTGACTCAAAAGATAATTGACACTTTTAATAAAAATTGCTTTTTAAATTAGTTAAAACTTATTAATTAAATTAGTTTAAACTTATTGGAAAATATGAATTTCTATCAGTGTGAACTGACCACCACACAGAATATGAAGAATATCAAAAACTTTAGGAGTCAGCTGTCCACGGCAGTCCTTAAGGTACCAGCACAATAACATACAGCAAAATATCATCTAATTATTAAAATCCCTGAAAATATTGAGATATAATTTTTTGTCAATATCACACACCCCTAGTTGGACATTTTATTGCGTGGTATTTAAAAAAATTGCTTACAGCAGCTTTAAGTAAGAGAGAGTAACTTAAGAGTCACAGCGGGCTCGTGCAACTGCCTCATATCCTAAATGTGGATTTATAGTTTCTTCAGGTCTGTTTTGCTGACCTCTCATTTCTGTGCTACTAACAAAATGCCTCTGCTTTCTCTCGCTTCCTTTCTCTTCTCTTTTTCTGTCTCGTTCTCTCATTATTTCTACCCCACGCTGTGCTCGTATTGGTAGTTTGATGAGGACAATGTGAACATCCTTGATTGTCCTCTTACAGTAAGTGCTCTCTAGTTGAGGTAAAGCCTCTGTAGGTGATTTAACTGCTATTTGACTGAGATGTTTCTACACCTTTTGAAGAGGTTATTGAATATGTGTGTGTATGAGTCTGAGAACTAAGGTGACTCAATGTTTTGTTTGATTGTAGGAGATGGCTCACATTCTAGCACAGAAGCAGCTGCGCTCAATCATCCTCAGCGTAAGTGCACAGTATTACGAAAATAGTACGAGTAGTATGGCAGTTTGCCAGTCTGAACATAAACATCTCTCTCTGCTATTGCTCTCAAGTAATTGATGCAGAAAATATCATTTTTTTCAAGGCCTGGGAAAGTAGTATGTAGTAGTAGTGTTATTATTTGCATAGCTTCTTTACATAAAATGCAGATCAAAGTTATGAATATAAAACAAAAGTGATGTTTTAGAAAAGGAAAGTAATATCTGCACAGCAGTGCAATGTTCTCCATCTGTCTAAAATTCTCTTTCTCTCTGGTTTTTCAGAATGTGATCAGGAGTAACAAACCCATAAATGATGAAATGGCCCACCAGTTATATGTGCTACAAGTTTTGACCTTTAACCTTTTGGAGGACCGCATGATGACAAAGATGGATCCTCAAGACCAGGTGAACCTCTGTCTACAGCTGTAATAACTATTCAACTGTTCGGTCCTACTTATTATACAGCTGCTTGGCCAATAAATGAGTGGACATTAAATATTGATTTCAGTTTAATTATTTTATTGGTCACACTTTATTTTAAGGTCCAATTCTCGCTATTAACAAACCATTAACTATGATTTTTGCCTCAATAAACTCCTAATTTGCTGCTTATTAATAGTTAGCAAGGTAGTTAGGTTTAGGTATCGGGTAGGATTAGGGATGTAGAATATGGTCATGCAGAATATGTGCTTTATAAGTACTAATAAACAGCCAACATGTTAATAATAGGCATGCTAATAAGAGACTAGTTAATAGTGAGAATTGGTCCCTAAACTAAAGTGTTACCATTCTATTACTTTGAGAAAGAGTGATATGTGAAACATGTAACTATTTTTGGGCTATTGTTGTGATAGAGAGATCAGAATCAGGCTGTGTAATAATATGGTTTTGAACCTGTGTTTGCATAGGCTCAGAGGGACATCATCTTCGAGCTACGCAGGATTGCATTTGATGTTGAGTGTGAGTCTAACAACAGTGGCAGCATTGAGAAGCGCAAGTCCATGTACACCAGAGACTACAAAAAGCTGGGCTTCATCGTAAGTTTTTATACAAGAGATTTCAATACACATGCGCGCACACACACACACACACACACACACACACACACACACACACACACACACGCATATACAGTCATGGCCAAAAATATCGGCACCCTTGGTAAATATAATCAAAGAAGGCTGTGAAAATGAATCTGCATTGATAATCCTTTGATCTTTTATTTTAAAAATTCACAAAAATCTAACCTATCATTGGATAATAAGAATTTAAAATGGGGGGAAATCTCATTATGAAATAAATGTTTTTCTCAAATACACGTTGGACACAATTATTGGTACCCCTATAAATTCTTATGACTAAAAAATCTCTGAAGTATATTCCCATTCATATTCACAATTTTGAGCACTCCAGGGTGATTATGAACATGAAATTATCCAGCCATGGCTTCCTGTTTCACAGAAATATAAATAGGAGGGAAAACAAAGTCCAAATTACCTTAATCATCCATCACAATGAGAAAAACCAAAGAATATATTTCTGATGTGCAGCAAAAGATAATTGAGCTTCACAAATTAGTGAAGTGGCTTTAAGAAAAGAGCTAGAGCAGTGAAAATTCCCATTTCCACCATCAGGGCAATAATTAAGAATTTCCAATCAACAGAAAATGTTATGAATCTGCCTGGAAGAGGATATGTGTCTATATCGTCCTAATGCACGGTGAGGAGGAGAGTTTGAGTGGCTAAAGACTCTCCAAGGACCACAGCTGGAGAATTGTAGAGAAAGGTTGAGTTTCGGGGTCAGAAAACCTTTAAAAAAAATTGTCAAACAGCCCCTACATCACCACATGTTGTTTGGGAGGGTTTCAAGAAAAATTCTCCTCACTCATCCAAAAACAATCTCCAGCATATTCAGTTTTCAGACACGACTGGAACTTCAAATGGGACTGGCTTCTATGGTCAGATGAAACTAAAAATGAGCTTTTTAGCAGCAAACACTCAAGATGGGTTTGGTGAACACAGGGATAAAAAGTACCCCATGTGTACAATGAAATATACTGCTGTATTTTTTATGTTGTGGGCCTATTTTTCTGCTGGAGGTCCTGGACATCTTGTTTAGACACATGGCATCATGGATTCTATCAAATACCAACAGATGAAAAATCAACAAGTGACTGACCCTGTTAGAAATCTTATAATGGGCCATGTTTGGATCTTCCAACCGTACAATAATCCAAACACAAACCTCAAAAACAACACAAAAATGGGTCACTGAGCACAAAAGCTTCTGCTATGGTCATTCCAGTCCTCTGACCTGAACCCTGTAGAAAATGAGTGAGGTGAACTGAAGAGAAGAAGCACCATAATGGAGCTGTGAATCTGAAGGATCTGGAGAGATTCTGGATGAAGGAATGGTCTCTGATCTCTTGTCAGGTGTTCTCTAACCTCATCAGGCATTATAGGAGAACATTTAGAGCTGTTAAACTGGCAAATGGAGGTTTCAAAAAGTACTGAATAAAAGGGTGCCGTTAATTGTGGCCAACGTGTTACAGAAAAACATTTATTTCATAATGATATTTCCCCAATATTAAATGACTATATATATATATATATACAGTGTTGGGGAGTAACTAGTTACATGTAACGGCGTTACGTAATTTAATTACAAAATAAATGTAACTGTAATTAGTTACAGTTACTAAGAAAAAATGTGTAATTAAATTACAGTTACATATGAAAATGTTAACGATTACAAAAGGGGTTACATTTACACACATCCACATACAGATTTAAATGATTTCTTTCCCAAATTGCACTGACTTGACCGTTTTTTTTCTAATAAATCACTAATCGGTTAGTCTGACTGACAATGCTTCGTCTCGCGCGCGCTCCGCGTCTCCGCCAAACGGTCTCGAGCAGAGTAATCAATACCGAGAGATTTGACAACGGAGAGGACTGTGGAAGCGCACAGGTGGAGCAGAGAAGCAAAACTACTGTTCAGGAGTTCAAGTGCAGGTCAGATTCATCTGTAAATATGCTATTATAGTTTTGTCTTTGTTTAGTTAAGCAGCAGCCCATTGCTCATCAGTCGTCACTCAAGATACTGTGGGCCTATAGCTAAAGGACATCATTATTAGCCTATCTATTGTAAAGTTACAGTAGTAATGTAGCAGACAAAGAACCATATCTGTAGAGGTTTGAAATCTTGAGATATGCGATGGCTTACACTAATAACTATCTAACATTATTCCAAGCAGCTAGTCCCATTTGCAGTGTTCATTGCCAGACCAGCAACTCCATTCAATAAATCCACTTCAAAAACGTTGTTGATTTAAAAGATGAAAATTTCCGGTTTTATTCATTGGTTTCTGATTTACAAAAGAGAATGTGAGCTGAATAATACACTTATTCTAGTTGCTAATGAAATAAAAGATTCTTAATTGAAGTAGCTAGAAGTTAGCAGTTAGCAGTTAGAAGGTAAGAAAACCGTTCGCTTCCACAGCTCTCAAGAACTGAATCACACAATGAGAATCAATGTAACGTAGCCGGAGTTTGCCTGTTCTTAAAGAGGCAGTACACTATTTTACCAATATGTACCAAATACTATAAACACATGAATTCTAGTATGCTTTTAACCTTTTAAGTATTACATGAACTTCTAAATTAAATTATTTACCTTTTTAACATTAATTCTTATTCACATTATTATGAATTGTACTTTGGCCTCTACAATATCGTTTTATAATAGGTACAGAGGGAGCTAGGGCAGACAACAACACAACCCTTACGAAAATTAACGATGATTTTACTATAAACCCAAAGACAATATTACTATTGTTAAACCATGGTAACCACAAATAACCATGGTTTATGCTACACTAACCATAGTTTAACCATGGAATTTGAAGTAAAAAAAATAAATATAATAAATATACAAATGGTAATCCATTTGCCAAAAGAAAAAACATGGTTACTGTACTTTTGCTGTAATAAAATCATGGTTAATTTTTACAAGGGAAAAATATGACTCATGTTTAGTATTAGGATTTTTCTAGAAAGAGTCAGAGAGATGTATCCTGTGTATCGCTCGTGGTGTTTTCAGTCTCCCGCCTCAATATATATGAGTACATGAACACATAAACAATCTCTAGAACTGCTTTGAGTCACTTCATGAGCATTTTACAATTTCTTTTGAGAAGACTATCATCATATATACAAACAGACACCAATGTTTAAGTACAAAGAGTTTAGTACAAAGAATAGGACACATGCTTATTAGATAACCGTATTTGGGTTGATGTATATGCTTTTATTTTTTACATTTTTTAATGAACTGTTATTTTTTCCAAAGCATCGTTAGATGCAGCGTTTCCTGTACTTATGAGAAGATTTGGTTTCAAAAACAGTATCAGTAAACTTTTTCTTATGATTTGAAATCTGCATTGAACTTGATCAATCTCAAAGTAAAAGGCGGTACTAAAGTCTGATTTTGGTGGTTTTATCATCTTAAAACAAGTGATGAAGGGTTTTTAAAGTCTGACAGTTATTAGTGCTGAATACTAAGGTTAACCCTCCATGGTGTAAATGTTTGAAAATGATTAACAGTTGAAAACATTTATTAGAAATTTAGGAAAGTAATCAAAAAGTAATCAAAAGTAATCAGTTACATTACTTTTATAAAGTAATTGAAAAAGTTACACTACTATTACATTTTAAATAGGGTAACTTGTAATCTGTAACCTATTACATTTTCAAAGTAACCTTCCCAACACTGTATATATATATATATATATATATATATATATATATATATATATATATATATATATATATAATATTTAATAAACTCCGAATCAGTGGTGGAGATTGCCATTTCAGTATGTGGGTGCAATTGAGAATTGTCTCATTTAGGTTCAAACACCAAAAATTGTATAAGACCACAATCAAATAGCTGCAAGAGAAAATTCATGAACAGTGAGCCAAAATTGTTTGACATATTTATTTATTTATTTATTTATTTATTTATTTATTTATTTAGCTAAAGCTGTTTGTCCCTAAATAATATCACTATAATTGCATAGTTCAAAGCATTGTCTGAGTCCATTGAAGCTCGGCTAAGCTCAGAACATTAAGAGCTCTTTTATCAAATTTGTTTGACATATTTCCCTTTTACAGAATATCCGGCACTCTCTCCTTTGCACATCAAAACAGGTCACCTCATCAGACATGCTCAGATGGCAGAGATGCCGCCAGTCAATCTGTCATATTTTGACACTATATTTTTTTCTCATGTGAATTTGTCAGCCAGGTTTCAAGGGCTGAGCAAAATGAATGAAATATATTACTTCATTTTTATTTTGTTTGCAAGAAATTTTAAATGATTTTTTTTATTATTACTATTAGTAGTAGTATTTTGTTTTTTTGCTAGTTTTCGGTTTATCTTTTAACTCAAACTGTAATGCTGACAATATATTTTGGAATGAAAAAATATTCCAAAACAGATAAATTAAAAAAATTAAAAAAGTAAAATAGAAGCATTTTTACTAGTGGTCTTTAGCACCCCGCTGAATATCAAATATTATCAAAATATTTTTTTAAATTTTATGATTTATTTAAATATATTTTAAACAAATTTTAATAAATATATAAATTTTATATAATAAATAAATTAATTTGTAGATGAACCTGCTATACAATTTACCTGGTATCAGAGAATATTAAGGCAGCAGGAAAAAAGATGGAGAGGCCGAGGCAGGTGTGAAGAAGAGTAGAGGCAGGAAAGGCCTGTGTGCAGGAGCATATTGCGGTCAGTTGCCTAAAGGGGACAAGACTGAAGTTGTCATGTGCTCCTAACCCCCTGTGAGCTTCTGAAGACCCCTTTCACAGTGCCGTATACTGTCTGAAGATAAGGCCTTCCCTAAATTCCTCCTGCGGTGTTAACACCTCCTCAGATTGCACACACACACAGTCGTTTTCCCATGCCACCAATGTCAAATGACAGGTAGCTCTGAGGGTCTAGACACCATTTTCACAGCGTTTTAGGAGAAGTGTGGAGTTTGTTTCTCCCTGTGATTTGCTGTTAGGGAGCTGTGCAGAATGTGTTAAGACAGCAGTGTTGCTAATGAGGGCTGTGTTCCAACTCTCTCAGGGCATTGTCACATTGATGGATGGGAAATTGGTCTCCAGTGCCCTCGCCACAGACGTGTCTTTAAGTACTGTGCTCTGCCAGTGGACTCTGGCGGTGTTCAGAATGGAATATTAGTGTCTTGCAAACTCTGTACTATGCAGTATATACTCAGGGGTGCAAACTTGTCACCTTTCGGCGAAATTCGCCGTTTTCACCTTGAAATAGGTCATTCACGTGAATCGTGTAGATCTGTAAAAAAAAATATTTGAGGGAGGGGGGGGGGGGGTCGTAGTCGTCGTCGTATCTGCGAGTCATCTGTGTCACGTCACCTGTAGTGTTTTTTCCCCTGTTGGCAAAGGAATAGACCCGCCCTACTCTGCCTCTGATTGTCTTACCTTAATGTTGTTTCCCTCATCCAACCAATCTCACTCCTGAAGCCTAGCTTTTAGACGCCGCAGGCAACTGTCCATATTTCAGACGGAATGCATTTGTATCGGCTGTAAATGATGGTGTTCCAGTTTAAATGGTGATTACTGCGTGAGGCTGCTGTTTTTTTTGTTTGTTTGTTTTGTTTTGTGTGAGGGTGCTGTTGCGATAGCTATGAAGATTGTAAGTTACGTTATCGCTACATTAGTTCGTTACCCTTTGCAAAAATGCCTCGACATATGAGTCTCGACTAGGGATGCGCGGTATACCGGTAATGGAAAAATACCGGTATCTAGTATATTTCAAACGGTACGATATCATATTTTTGCTCATTTCGGTATTTCATACGCTGCTGTTCCGAGGTTCACCATTAGATGGCAGTGCTTCCCAAATTGCTGCGAGCCCGGTAAACCTGACAACAGAACAACTTGATGGATCAAACAGATTAAACTCTATCAACGCACCTGAAATTAATAAATAAAGAGAACAGCAGAAGTGAAATATGGCATTACTTTGCATACAAAACAGATGATAAAGGTGAACGAACTGACTACAGGAGGCAACACATCAAATCTTGCTAAGCATTTGTCGCTTGCTCATCCTGATCTTTTCCGAGAATTAAAAGATCGACAGGTTAGTAAGTGCATCATTCATAAATTCAGACTTAATTTTAACTTTTATTCACAACTGATCAACGCACACACACATAATATGTGATGCAGTAAACACGAAAGCTCAAACATGTGACGCTAGAACCAGTGGTGTTTTGGTCACATAATATTTGCACTTGCATTTCAAACAATCAGATATTTATTTAAATTGAATGAAACAACAGTTTTGCTATATTAATTTTAGTATCAATAATATGAAGAGAATGGTTCTGCCGCGCTGCTGACCGCTATATGAAGCAGTCGAGAGATAGAGATTTATATTTAAAGCTTTTTCTTTGGCTATCTGAGTCTGAAATCTGAAAACAATCTGAGGGAGAGAAATAATAACGTGATTTTGAATATTACTTTGACTGTTAGAATAACACTTTAAAGAAACATTTGTTATAATTCATTAATAGCATTACAGCACTTATTAATGTGGTCAATAATTATTTATAAATGATAAATGTAGGCTACTAATACATGTTTGGTATGCTAACATTACTTTATGCATTAAACACATACCTAACATTAACCAAGATTAATAAGTACTGTATATGATGATCATTCACTTTGTTTAATTTTTTTTTTTTTCCAGTTCACTTATTTTTTTAGGCTGGTTATTTGTCACCTATGGTATCGATTTAGTATCAATACCGAGGTATTAAAATCTGGTATCGTACCGAAGCCAAAATTATGGTATCGAGCCATCCCTAGTCTCGACCTTAACATTTGTCTCACTGTTAGCTATTACTCGGACATGAAGTCGATTTGAGAACTGTTCGACCTACAAGTAAAGCATAGCGTTTAATGTACAGTAATATTAGTATCACTCAGCTGAAGTGGAGGCAGCGCTAAGTGTCAACCTGTAACAGCCTGTTTCAAGACGGGGAAACACCTCGCGTTTAGCCCGTCAGCTGTTTCAAAAATTTGAGTGCTGAAAAGAAGATTTACAGTGGTTTATTTCCCCTGACTAAGTTAAACATCTTAACAACAATCCTTGTTGATTTTAGACCGTAGTTGTTGCTCAAATGTCTTTTAATTATATAAAGGTGTTTATCCTTGAATGGTGCACTGCAAAAAATGCTTTCCTACTTAGAGTTTTTGTCTTGTTTCTAGTCCAAATATATCTAAATATTTTTAAGAAAAAAAAAGTCAATTTTTCCAAAAGAGTTTTTCGTTAAAACAAGCAAAATAATCTGCAAATGGGGTAAGCAAAATAATTTTATTTCAAACCGAAAACAAGATTCTTTTGACTTATATTTTTTTCTGGAAAAAAAAAAGATTTGATTTAAGAATTAGATGTTTGGACTGGAAACAAGACAAAAATGTAAGAAAAGCATTTGTTTGCAGTGTGTAATATTTTCTCCCTATAAAGCAATTTGACTTGCCATTGTGTGTATAATGTGCTATGTGAATTAACTTGCCGGGGGGGGGATTAAGATCTCAGTAGATGAGATCTTAATGCTACAAAAGATTTCTAAATTATGTTCTTTTGAATTTGTATTCATCAAAGAATCCTGGAAAAAAAAATTGTTTTGCGGTTTCCACAAAAATATTAAGCACAACTGTTTTTAACATTGATAATAATAAGTATTTCTTGAGCTCCAAATCAGCATATTAGAATGATTTCTGAAGGATCATCACAGGAATAAATGCTATTTTAAAATAAGTTAAAATAGAAAACAGTTATTTAAATTGTAATAATATTTCACAATATTACTGTTTTACTGTATTTTTTAGCAAAACAATGCAGCTTTAGTGAACATAAGTGTTGAATGTTGAACATAAATGTAGTGAACATGTAGCACTGTTACGCTTTGGGTGTTCTGAGTTCGAGTCCCGACTCGCAGACCTTTCCTGATCCCGTTCCTCTCTCTGTCCCACTTTGTATCCTGTTCACTTACCGTCCTACCGAAATAAAGGCATAAAACACCAAAAAAGGGTATGTATTCAAAACTGTAAATATGCAAAATTAGTATGCCCTTCGTCCAAACATATCCTCTAGCTCTGTTTCTCTCTCTTTGTTTTGTAATAAACCATGTTTTTACTCTGTGTGGTTCCTCTATTCAGTGCCCCACCAGGGCCCCACCAGACTCACCAGGGTCCGTCCGAAGGCAAGAACTTTCAAACACAGCGTAATTGGCAAGTCTAAATTCAGTCAGACATCCACAGAGCCCTCATCCTCAAAGGCAACCATCCCACATTTTCTGAAAAGCATAGATTAGTTTGAAGTAGACGGTAGAGTAGAGGGAGCCGATATCGCAGTCCTAGCATTTGCAGAAAGCTTGCTGGGCCTTTGTCATCCAGTGGGGACATGCAGGCCTGTTTCTGAATCACGGACTCTTTCGGCAGTTTGTGCAGTGGAACCAATTTGACACTTGTCTTATCTCAACTTGGCCGCTCTGAATGCAATACGAGACTCTTGGCGTGATTACGATGCGAGTCATGGAGTCATGGCTGGAGTGTGTGTTTACTCTCGATCATGCTTGTGTTTGTGTAGAATCACGTGAATCCTGCGGTGGACTTCACTCAGATTCCTCCTGGGATGCTGGCTCTGGACAACATGCTCTATTTTGCCAGACACCATCAGGATGCTTATATCAGGGTAAGACATGCTCACATTACATAGGTGTGGAAATAAAATGCTTTTTTTATTTCTAACCTGTTTTATTTATAGTCTGACTAGTGCCCAATTAACATATTTAAAGCCAAGTGTTACCTCACTGACGAAGACCTGAGTCA
Source organism: Aspiorhynchus laticeps (assembly GCA_023376895.1). Lineage (NCBI taxonomy): Eukaryota > Metazoa > Chordata > Actinopteri > Cypriniformes > Cyprinidae > Aspiorhynchus > Aspiorhynchus laticeps. The sequence goes on along the minus strand of CM041793.1, from coordinate 23,999,772 downwards.
TGCTTTTACGTTAAAGGGATAGTTCACCCAAAAATCTAAATTCTGTAATTAGTTACTCACCCTCATGTTGTTCCAAACCCATAAGACCTTCTTTATCTTAGGAACACAAATTAAGATATTTTTGATGAAATCCGAGAGCTATCTGACCCTCCATAGACAGCAACGCAACTGACACGTTCAAGGCCCAAAAAGGCAGCAAGGACATTGTTAAAATAGTCCATGTGACATCAGTGGTTCAACCGTAATTTTAAGAAGCTACAAGAATACTTTTTGTGCACAAAGTAAACAAAAATAATGACTTTATTCAACAATTTCATCTCTTCCCTGTCATACAATTAAGGTTGAATCACTGATGTCAAATGGACTATTTTAACGATGTCCTTACTACCTTTCTGGGCCTTGAACATGGTAGTTGCGTTGCTGTCTATGGAGGGTCAGAAAGCTCTCGGATTTCAACAAAAATATCTTAATTTGTGTCTTACGGATTTGGAATGGCGTGAGGGTGAGTAATTAATGACAGTATTTTAATTTTTGGGTGAACTATCCCTTTAAGATGGGTTGTAATAAAGATGACATGAAATGAAATTCAACTTATCGTTTTGTAAATGCATGTTATAGATTGCATGTATTTTACAGTTTGTGCAAGAGTGCTGGAACTAACTGAGTCTTAATGGTTGATCTGATTTTGTCTGTTTTTTTCTGCTGTTATTGCTTAAAAACAATATATATATATATATATATATATTTTCTTTCTTCTCCAAAATGTGTCTTCTACCCCCTCTATTCATACTCATAGACTGAGTGAGGAAAGTGGAGTGGTGTTGAATGAGGAGTACTTGTCTCCTTGCAACTCTTTAACTGTACTATTCCACTTCACTGCCCTCCACAGCTGCATTCTGTGTCTCTTCAGCCCATCGCTGCTCTCAAGCGATACCCTGATAAACACTAAAATACACTCAGTGCTCAGTATACACTCCAGCACCCTTACATTTAGCAGTGTGAATAAAAAAAAAAAATAATAATCATGTAGTAACCGGGTTACACCCAAACATTAAAAGTAGTTAATGTAAAGTGTTTTTTTTCTACAAAGCATTATGCTTTAATAGATTTAATACTATTAAATGTACACATTTAGTTAACACATTTATTTCTGTCTGTATATTACAGATTGTACTGGAGAACAGCAGTCGTGAGGATAAACATGAATGTCCATTCGGGCGCAGTAGTATCGAACTGACGAAGATGCTGTGTGAAATTCTCAAAGTTGGAGAACTTCGTAAGTTTTGAAACTTATTATTAAAAAAACTTTTTCTTTTATTTACCATTGACTTGTGTCAGATGTCTCCATTGAGTTTCACTATTGAAAGAATCTTTTTGTCTTTCTTCCACACATGTTGAGAGTGAACTGTTGCCAGCAGTGAAGATAAAAGGCAACATTAGACTTTATAATTGTAGAGGAGTTCATAAATTAATGAAGTAAAGAGCCTAATGTTTGCCCTCTTCCGCCTCTGCAGTGTCTGAGCTTTTATGACTTGCTTTTATGTCTAAAGTTGAGGAGACTGCAACAACCAGTGTTGTCTGACGTGAGCTAATGCATAAGGATTGAGACTAGTCTGACTCAAATTCAAAGCAGGATGCTTGGTTAGGTTGTTTCGACCTTGCACACAGAGATGGGCAGTATTTCAAATACATGTACAACCCCAAATCAGAAAAAGTTGTGACAGTATGGAAAACGCAAATAAAAAAGAAAGTAGTGATTTCTAAATTTAATTTGACTTGTATTTCATTGCAGACAATATGAACACAAAATATTTCATGTTTTGTCTGGTCAACTTCATGTCATTTGTAAATATACATCCTTTCCTGTCATTCAGACCTGCAACACATTCCAAAAAAAGTTTGGACAGGAGTAATTTAGGGCTAGTAATGAGGTAAATTGGTCAAATAATGATGTGTTTGAAACAGGTGATGTCAACAGGTGATTGTAATTATGATTTGGTACAAAAGCAGCATCCAAGAAAGGTCTAGTCCTTATGGAGCAAAGATGGGCCGAGGATCGCCAGTTTGCCAACAAGCGTTTTCCATACTGTCCCAACTTTTTCTGATTTGGGGTTGTATTTAAAATACGTATTTGAAATACAAAATACTATTTTGTATTTAAATACCATTGAAAAAAATCTAATGTATTTTGTATTTAAATACATTTAATCTAAGTATTTTTGTATTTCCAAAATACATAAAATACTTTTTGCCAGTCAACCTCTTTATCAGACTGCTGGTTTCCTGTATCAACTAGTTCAGACCTCTAACATGCCACTTTCATGCATGTGAGCTTCAGCTGTATGACTCCATCTAGAATTGGGTAATGACATTTTCTGGATTCCTGTAAGAGAATAAGGAGTAATACTGCCTTTGTGTGCTATCAAAGTTTCCTATTTTCAATTTCAGAAGTTCTTATTACAAGCTTGTCACATTCAAGTGCTTTGCCTTTGGAAAGAACAGGAATCGTGGAGGAAGCCAGGTTTCAAACCAAAGCCAAAATCGTAGATATTTAATTTTGAATAAAATGTAGCATCCCATTTTTTGACAACTATATCATCATTCACAGTGCTATCTTTATAGTTAGCTTGTTGATGATTCTGGATTTCAGTCAAATACATGCTGTTTTGCTGTGTATAAACCATACAAAATGCTTGAAATGGTTATTGCACTTCTGTGTGCATGACTTTAACATTAAAACAAGGTGATCTTGCTTTTGTGGGAAAAAAAGCATACCTGTCTCAGCAGGTAAAAAAAGAGCACTAGCAAGGGGAACATAGCATTAGCACTAGTCAGTGTAAGAAATAGTGTTGAAGACTTTGAAGATCTTGATGAAGATGTTTAATGCAGCATAGCAGTGACAAAGTACAAACAGCACTTTGGGTTCAACGGAGTCGGAATGAAACCCGAGCATCCAAAGCTTAAACCCTTTATACCTTTACAGTTGCTCCTGTTATTACAGCTGTGGTCAGTATGTTAATTAAGTTCTGACACCCCTTTGTCTGAGGTAGTTCTCGGTGACCCACACCCGCTCCCATTCTACAAATAGTGACCATTTGCTCACGATGTGATCATCCCAAATGGTTTACAAACAACATAACTGTTGACTTCCTTCTTCTCTATAATAATTAAGCCATTTTGGGAAATGAGCATGATCAAACATATATTGTGGAGTGGAATCTGGGTCGAGGCAGACTATAGTTTCTTACATGTCTTGTTAGTTTTTTTTTTTTTTTTGGTCAGATTTTGGTTTTATCAACTAGTCAAATGGGTTCATTAAACTTTAATAATTACTGCTTGCTGTGGTGATGATATAAAGTGTAAATCGATTGAACTTTTTCTATATAATTTATATATATCATCGTGGTATGCAAATATATCTGTGGAGCTTTTAGTGGGCAGGAGCTATTGTCACGTCAGAGTGATAAAGAAAGCTTATTAAGCTTTCTGTGTGTGTGTACCCCATGACAAAGATAACTATAATGCTAATAAAATAAAATTGTTCTAAGGGCATACTCACACTAGACACAGTTGCCCAAGCGTGATTGTCCTTTCGCTAACAGACAGATATCACAGGATTATTACAGAGGCAATGAGGTTAATGGTGGAATTTGCAGCGTTACTCACAAACTACAATACATGTTCATCAAGATGAGAACCAGACCCATTATAAATCTAAATGTAGTCCTACTTGAAATTAAATTAATTGAAAAGTGTGATATCCAAGTAGTAATAAAGATTTTTGCTGTCATAATGATAACAATAGCACATACGAAAATAGTAAATTAACTGTTCCATGCTCCGGCGCGGTTAGCAATCACACTACGTGTACCGCACCAGAGCCACCTCTTCAAGCGGGCCAGGGCATGGCTCAACGAACCGCACTGGACACGGTCAATTTCAAATGTATTTTGTGTATTTTCAAAATACAAAATACTGTATTTGTATTTAAATACATTTTTCCACACAGTATTTTGTATTTGTATTTAAATACATTTTTTCCACACAGTATTTTTTATTTTTTTTTAAATACATTTTGATGTATTTGTGCCCTTCTCTGCTTGCACATAAGGGAAAAATAATGGAAAGTGGCAGAGAGAGACAGATAATATATGGAGGTGAGCAGGACAGAGAGGTGTGGGATAGATCTCCATGTGCGGCACTGTGAGGTGTCATGTGTGACTGTGAAAGCACAATGATTCATGGATGACCAATGAGTTACAGTAGTAGTTCTGCCTGTGCAGAACTTTGTTATAGTTGGTTTCCATAGATATATGTATGTACGTAGATGCCACATTCGACCGCTCCAGACATTTTAGTTTTTTTTGCACACAAAAAGTGTTCTCGTAGCTTCACAACATTACAGTTGAACCACTGATGTCACATGAACTATTTTAACGATGTCCTTACTACCTTTCTGTATCTTGAATGTGGTAGTTGCATCACAGTCTATGGAGGGTCAGAAAGCTCTCGGGTTTCATCAAAAATATCTTAATTTGTGTTCTAAAGATGAACGAAGGCCTTGCAAGTTTAGAACAACATGAAGGTGAGTAATTAATTTGTGGGTGAACTATCCCTTTAAGACAGTATTAATGCAACCGGCCATTGGTCCTTAGATAGGTCCATAAATGTAAGTCTGTTGGATTTATTTTCCATTTTTTCCCATTTTTATCCATGTTATTCAAACTGCATGAGTTATGGTATCGTTCATGTCCAGTGCATTACCAGTCTACTCGCTATAAAGAAATTAATCTTCTAGTCATATACTATTAAATAAGAGTTTCTGCCCCCACATCTGAAATGTCTACATCAGTTTGGCGGCTCATCTCCTTATGGGCCGGTCTGAGATTCTCCTATCCTACTCTGGAGTTCTGAGGAATCACAAAGAACTATAAATCCATTGCTATATTCAGTCATGCACCATTTAATGTGGCACAGTTGAAGTGATTCATCACATTTATTAAGCACAATATCGGGAGAGTAATGAGCAGCCAGCAAAGCATTTTATTGTTAAAAACTCCATTTGGTATTCTGATTCAAGTTAGCAGAGGAGAGGTTATTAGCACAACCTCACTGACAGCTTTTGGGTGTTATTGAACGGCAAGTATATTCTCAGTGGAGATTGCTCCACCATCCTATCATCTGAAACTTAATTAAATGAACTTGCTGAGAAAGCTTAATGTAATTCCTCATTTAAAAGTAACGTGTTCGTTTTAAAGCTAGGGCTGAGGTAGGACACTTCTTTTTTTAACTAGGAGAAGAACACTTTTTGCCATTTGGTAGATATTTTCGTTCAAAGTGATTAGTGAGGGTAGACTCTAGATCTGAGTTGACATGGATGCGAAGGATGTAGAATGACTTGTTCTGATGTTTGCGACCCTTAAATGTGGGGACCTCTTCTCATTTGGTATCTTCTACAAATAAGCAGACATGGCCTAGAGATCTCTCAGACTGCCAGCTTTTGCGCTCACCAATCCAGGAGGAGACCTGTCACACCTGTGAAAGCTCTGGAGACCGCAGTAGTGTTGCAGATGATTGCTTATTTTATGTTAATTAGAGTTTCCCAACACTTGTTTTAGCTTTTAGGCCATCATTTCCCTTCAATTATGCTGATACGGAACCCTGTTGCAGGCAAACAATTCTAGCTGAACCATCTCTCAATACCCAGTCAATTTGCCCTTACCGGTGATAGATTTTTAATGGCAAATCCCAAGTCACATTTAAATATGTTTTATCTAGCGGTGGCACAAGAGTTTCTGTTCGACCGCTACTTCCGTCAGCTGTCATGAACTATTTATGAGGAATCCAGGTGTCCCTGCTTCACCTCCTCTCAGAGAAGCGCTGAAAGTTTTATAGCGTCCATGTTTTTCCTGCAAAAGCTTTAATGGAATCTACGGTGGTCAGGCGCCATGCAATTGCTTCCTATTTCAGTCTTTAAAAAAGCATATCTAATATTTATGAGGAGAATCAAAATGGCTACAGGCAGAAATGTCCTTGCTTATGGATTTATGGTGTTATTGTACTTCTACAGGGGGAGCAGAGGGGTGCATTTCCACCTTTTGACTGAACTTTCATATTAATGATGGCTCAGAACTGTGAATTTTTGAGCCAGCTAGAGAGTTGAAATGATCTTGGTAAGCACATGTGCATTACAGAGGTGTCTGTGAAAAAAAAGAGCATATAATCTGGAAACCAGTGCATTCGTCGACTTTTTTAATAAACCTCTTGCAAAGATCCAATTTACATACCATCTAAATCATAAATGTAGCAAAAATGTCTGGTGAATGTTCTTGTAATACTGTATATGAGAGTGAATTGCACATTGCACATTATTGTATGAGCAATAATACAAATAATGATTCTTAATTATATGATTTATTTACACTACAGTTTAAAAGTTGGTTAAGGTAGGTTGGTAACATTTTTGTGCTTACTGAGGTTGCATTTATTTGAGAAAAATTACAGTAGAAACCACAATATTCTGAAATCTTACAATTTAGAATAACTCTTTTAATATATTTTAAAATGTAATTTATTTATCTGATGCAAATTTATCTGATGCACACGATCCTTCAGAAATCATTCTAATATGCCAATTTGCTGCTCAAGAAAGATTTCTTATTATTATTATTATGATAAAAACAGTCGTGTGCTTAATATTTTTGTGGAAACCGTGATACTTTTTTCGGGATTCTATGATGAATAGAAAGTTCAAAACAACACATTTATTTGAAATCTAAACCTTTTGTAACATTATACATGTCTTTACTGTCACATTTGGTCAATGTAATGCATCTTTGCTGAATAAAAGTTCTTTCTTATTTTTTTTTTTTTTAAATAACTTTTGAACGCTAGTGTATAAAAAAATAGATAAATTTAAGAGATATTCAGTGAACAATTGTGCAATTTTTTTTTAAATAATATTAACAATTTAAACAATCCAGGGATAATTTGACTGCCAATTCTGGCCTTGTTTTGTATTTTAATTTGTAAAACTATCACAGTGAGCATGTCACAGTCAGATCACTTCGACGTCCATGGAGTTTGATTTCATTAATAAACCCATGAGCATCAGTGATCATCAGCTCCACACAGATGATGCTGTGGGTTAACAGCATCAGGAATAGGTTTGTCTGTAACTGTCCGCATTATCTCACACCTCTCAGATTATGTTTTTGACATCCCTGCTGCTCCATCATGAGCTCCCTACTGAGATATGGCACACTTTTAAGATGGGCACATGGCGCTATGCTTGGGCAAGCCGGTGTAATGCCTGAGGGATCAACTTTGAGTCTGTGGATGAAACCAGGATGCGCTTCTGTTTGCTCTAGTTGCTACCAAAATGCAGTGGGTAAAAAGTGTTCCTTTCTGCGTATTGACAAAGAGCTCCCACATGTCTTGTTAACCACTGAAGTGTATTTGTTTAGTGGGAAAGGTTCTCCTAGGAACATCTTCTGCTTCAGTACTCGCTAAAGGGCTCTTTTTCTCCTCCGTACAGAAGTTAGTGGATATGGATGTCGGTATTGACAGGCTGTACTATTGAAGTACCTCAGGTTTGCTTTAGCTCTGCTCAGTAATAGACCACTCATGGCACAATGCACAAATGCTGACAAAAAACACTGTGCAGGCAATTACATGGAGAGGACGATGGACGCTAGAGAGCCAAGTTGAGTTAAATGGAAATTTATACTGCCTTTGAAGTGATCCCTGCGGCTGATTCAGATTATAAAGTCCCATTAGCAGCTCAAAGACTAACATGTAGTATTTTGTCTAGTTAAAGTCGAGAATAGTTGAAGTTGAAAATAGCAGGTTAAAAAAGGGGTCTTGAACCATTTTGAGGCTGAGGACCACTTTGTAAATAGATGGGGCATAGAAGCCCTGTTTTATTGAGTACTGCATTTTAAGTCTGGTCTGATACACATTATTATAGGCCAGGCATAAAATTCGTATCAGTACCATATCTTCGAATTTACCTACTTTGTTTTGATGTTTACATTGCAAAGCCATTAAAATATCATTAGAATGTACATTTGACATTAAGGCTACGATTACACTAGTGCGTTTTCGTTTTAAAAAGCATAACTTTTGCTACATTTACAGCTGTCGTTGACACTACTCTGACGTTTTCGACCCTCTGGCGTTTCAGTGTAAACGGACCAAAACGGAGACTTTTGAAAATGATGGCGTGGCTGCACACATTTGCTCTGCGTATCCTTGACGACCGTGTAAACAATAACATCATGCTCATTGTTGTACCTGCATGAATTGTCATGTGACATTCGTCGGTTGTGTAGTGTGGACGGAGATTGTTTCTGAAACGCAGTGAAAACGCCATTGTAGACGAGGATCATTTTAATTTTAAAATGCTGTTTTAAAACAAAAACACACTAGTGTAAACAGGGCCTAATTTTAATGTGGGTGAGAAAATTAAACTTTTCTTTAGCTTCTTAACGTTGATTAAATTTAACTTAAATATAAAAGCTTGTCCAAAAAGGAAGTTATGTAAACTTTTTTTTATCACCATTGCATTGTTCCAAACTAGTTGTCCATACAGTGAAAGTTAATGGGGTTCAAAACAACATTGAGCCCTATTTACTTTATTTGTATGAACAAAAACAAAACATGTATATCTTCAAAAGATCTTCTTTTGTTTTCCACAGAATAAATGAAGTCTGTATGAGTTAACTTGTCCTTGTAGAAGTTGAGCTTAAAGTTGTCCCATTTTGGCGACGACAATTGAAGTTAATTTATGAACACTGTATACAAAATGTCTGGAAGGTCTTTTCAGGACAGAATGAATGGATAAAAAAATGGATAAAAAAGATGAGACAGCTGTGTCATTGGTGTGGTCAAGTTTTCTCATGCAAAATAGATGAGTGAACAGATGCAGCTGCTGTCAGCATCTCACTCACATTCAAACACACACACTGACAAACACAGAGGTTCAGGCCCAGTAGAACATCTGCTGTGCTTATATTACACAGCAAGATAGATTTTGTGTTGTGTGATTAAATATATACTAGTCCAGTTTATCTACAAAGGAAATTAATAGTCTGTGTATTTAAAGGCAGGTATGATATTTTGTAGATTGACATGCATTTATGGGAGTTAGTGGACTGACGTGTGTATTATAGTTGGTGGATTTAAGTATGTTTATGATAGCTTGTGGATTGACGTTTTAGTATGAGACAAATGAACACGCTCATCTGCCATGCATCAGTTGCTTACATCATGCTGGCTGACCTGCCTCAAGTAATATTTCTCCATGATCTCTCTCAGTTCTCCTGCTCAGTCTGAGATTGTTAAACATTTGCTTGAAGATGATTTAAAATATTCACTAAAAATGAAAATCCATGTAATTACAATGTAACGGGACCTACATTTTAGAAGTACTTTAAAATATCTTAAAATACAATTCCAAGTCTTCAGAAAGGTCATATGATAGTTTCTTTTTTTGGATGCACTACACCTTCAAGACCAGTTTTAATATGGCTTCCCATATTTTTGGGACTTGATTTCCCTCTGGAGATGTCACACAGTGTACTTTGTGTAATGGCAATTATTATTTCATTCTCCTTGTCTTGACGGGTGTCTGCATTGAAGAGCCAGGGTGGCATCCATCACTGTAAATTCATCATTTCATCACAGTTCTTGCCTTGAAGATGACCTCTCGCAGCTGTCATCTCGCCTTGACGTCTCATTGTACTGTGTGATATTTGAATGTCATCCTTGGGGCTTTCAGGCTTGTACTCGCTTGTTTAGTTTGTTGTTTTCCTCCCCTAAGATGCATCTGTTTTTCTTCTTGTCTTCCGTAATTATCTGTGCCAGGAAGTGACATGATCATGTCAGCTATGGTGAGACGCAGGGGTGGCCAATGCATCTGTCAGTGTTACAGTCCTATGACCTTCCCACAGATGCACCAGGATATGGACATATGGGTAAAATTCATGGGCAAATTTCTAGTATGTGAGAAGATCACATGACTTCTTTAAAGACCACCCAGACAAGTCTTTGCAAAGACTGTTCTCTGGAGGATCAGTTGTGAGATCCAGATTCTCAAAGATGAACCATTGTTCAATCATCAAGCTGCTCGGAGTTCAGTCTACCTCATGCAACTTGTATGAAGTGGCTGCATGTGTCTTCCACAGCAGACAGTTTAGACCACATGGTTTGCTTCTTTGCTGGCCTGTTGTAGATGATTCACTTCTGCACTTTGTGGCTCGTCATTTGCCTTGAGGCATCAGCAGATGGCCACTCCATTACATAATTTCTCTATAAACAATACATGAGTGAATGACGTCGATTCAAAATCATGAAGAGTTTGTTGCAGTTAGACTTCCACGTGTTGGTCCATATTTCACATCCTGTGTGGATTGCTGCTGTGTGGATTGCTTCTAAAGCTACTTTTGTAAAGTCAATTGTAAAATCAATTGATTGGCAGGCCTATTATGCACTGAAAACAAGTGTTAAATTATGTGTTTTTTTTATAGAATTTTATGAAAAAAGCTATGTGAGGAATCATAATTCGTCATGCATTGAATGCTGGTATGATGCTGATTCACGGCAAGTTCGTAGAGGGAATCTGGGAGGTCAGACATGACTGTGCTGACAGATTTAAGTTCATGCACTGCCTGATCTCGTCTGTTGCATAAAAATTGCAACAGGTTTTTTTAATGTGTATCTGACAACCCTTCTGCTTGCCCAACTAACCAGTTGACATGTTAAATTGTATGCTATTTACACTGTGCTATAGTTGTCAGCCAGAGGGCATAAAGCCCATGTTAATACTCCCACCATGCACATAATATCACTGCCTCCTCAGTTATGTGTCAGTCATGGGAAACTGACTAAAATGATGTAATGATGTTATATGATGCAATCGTACTTGTGAATGTGGGCATAATGGATAGAAGGAGGTCTATAATAGCTGCACAAATACTCCCATGCATCTCAAGGGCTGTTGCTCTGCAGGTGCAGCATCCATGGAAATATGACACTGAATTCTGCCATTTTTGCTCATGTGAACTTCTTGAGCTAATCACCTGAGTTGCAAATGACTAATATCTTTGAAGCTGCAGAAAGTAAAAAAATAAAATAAAATGAAATGTTGTAAAAAAAAAATAATATTTAAATATTTTTTTATTACTCAAAGTACTGTATCCTTTTCCCCCTTTTGGGTTAATTATAGTTCAAACATATACTAGTAGCGGTTAATGACCTCCTTAGGTGTATATTTGCAGAAAGTCCCTTGACTTCTAGACAAATAGGGATCTTTGAGTATCCTTTAGTTACAATACGATAGAACATTCTGGTTTAATGAGATTCTGCATTCAGCATGACTGCCAGCTAGAGTTGTGGAGTTGCGTCAGACTGTTAATACTGTCCAAACCTGTGTGCTCAGGGCTTAGGTGAGAGCCAAAGTGACTCTGACATTTCATTCCTCAGCATGTGGGATCTGATAGTGCTACCCTCCCCTTCAGCACACCCATGAACTCCTCTGACTTCTGAAGGAAGGAAACTATTACAATGAATCAGTTGGAGCCATCCCAAAGGACCAGGCCCTGTAACTAGGGCGGTCTGGTGGATTGAGTCTAAGATTGACCGGTCCACGTGACGTCACACTCAATGAAAGCCCCATTGCCCCTTCAGGCATCATTCATTATACTGTGAAGTTTCAATTTCTACCTAGCCAATGCAATTACTTGCCAACTGCAGGGGCTTTGACAGTACTCTGAAGCTTCAATTCCCCTAAATGAGAACCTCAAAGAGTGGCTCTCATTCAGCAACCATTCCACTCGAGTAGTGTTTGTATTAAAGCAGTGTAGCTGACACACACACATAGGTGTTGCTGCCGCAGAGCCTCAGGGTGAAAGCCCGAGTTTCATTTTCACCTTGACTGCTGCTGTTTATGAACACAATAATGGCACCTTCCGTTTTTATAGCGCTCTCCCAGACTTTAATTTCCCACGCAGCCATTCTGATTTGATTCAAGCTTTTTTATAAAGCACTAATCTCGCATAGATCATCACAGAGCTCTCATTCCATAATCCTGCTTTGGTAATATCCCAGGGGGAAATCTTTGAGGATCATTTATGAAGTGGTGAGATGAAGAGAAAGTCTCTCTCTTATCATTTGTATGAGGCTAATCAGCCAACATCTCATCCATCTATATGCCATATCTATGTACGTAGCATTTTATGTGCTTTTAAGCCTAGTAAGAGGCTAATAGGAGTCAAGACCAGACCCTCCAAGACCCAGGCCTCTATCATACCTGCTGTGACTCAGACCAATAACCCTTGACGCTTGTCGGTCAAAGAGCCATTTTAATGAACTGAAAAAGAGAAATTTCGAATATATTGACTGTAAAGTGAGACCCAGATCCATTTACATGTATTCAATTAGAAGACACTTTTATTCAAAGCGACTTAGACATGAGGGATACAACAAAGCAATTTCCTTGTGGGGGAAAAAGGGAGATGAGAAGTTTCAGAACTGCTTAGAAAAGTAAAAATATGGGACACCATGAAACAAAAGAAAGAGAATAAAGCGAGTTTCTCTACAAGTAAGAAAGTTTCAAGAGTAAGTTATAAGTCAAATGTTCACATAATAATAATTTTTGGAGAAAGACTTGGGTTTCAGCTGTTCTGTTGGGAAGATCCAGACCTGAGACCGTAAAGGTCTAGACAGGAAGCTGATATTAAAGAACTAGCAGCGATGAAAGGCAACTATGGTATCGCCTGCATGTGGGCAACTTGAACACACCTCAAAGACTACAGCCAATGGCCAACTAGCATGTATGTTCTACACATG